>JAQQAE010009682.1:0-14478 GCA_029823295.1 Pseudamia nigra
TACATTCTTATTTGATTTTTGTACATTTTGTGGGTATTTTGTTCATTTTAAAACATATTTTGTTAATTTTTTATTCATTTTTGTTGCTTGCTATGATTATCCTTAACATTTTTGTTCATTTTCTTGATTATTTTGTTCATTATGGGATAATACTTGTTCATGTGAATATTTTGTTCATTCTCTTAACTATATTGCTTATTTTTGTGAATATATTGTACAGTTTGTTCACTTGACTTCTTGACTTTTGCTCATTTGTTATGTTTGTGTTCATTTTTGTTAGTATTGTTTATTATTTTCTAAATTTAGGTGAATTTCTAATTTATTTTGTTCCTTTTCTAAATTTTTAAATGTTGTTTTGAATTATTTGTTCACTTTATTGACTATTTTCTTCATGTATTTGTACACAGTACTGATTATTTTGTTGATTTTGTGAAAGTTGTTTGCATTTTTGTGATTTCAGCTTTTTTCTCACTTTACTGATTGTTTCACTTCTTGGTAGTTTTTGTTGATTTTGTTGAGTTTTAATTTTTGTGGATTTTTTGTTATTTTTCATCTCATTTTGGATTTATTTTTTATTTATTTTGGATTTTTGTTAATTTTGTGGACCTCTGTTCAGTTTTTGTTCATGTTTTTCATCAATTTCCTCATTTAATTGCATATGTAAGTGTAGTCCTGCCTTATTTATAGGTAGGTTGTCATAACATGAGGAAAGATGAAACACCACCAATTCCACCAGTCAGGGATGAGATAGGAGTCATATGATCATTTCAGTGTTTACCCATTTCCTCCTCAATCTCACATGGTGGTTGTCAAGGCTAGAAACAGGCGCATGCATATTTTATTGACAAAAAACAGATTTCGATGTAAGAAAGTAATTTTTTGACCAAAACTATGTTTAGTGCTTATACAATTGCAGATAAAATCATGTGACTTGCAGTAAATTAAATTGTAGTTTCTTAAGGAAAATGTGATACATTCCCCTGTTAATTTCAAACCACTATGCTATTACAGCCAGCTAAACACTGGCTGACAAGTGAGGGGTGGGCTGTAACCAACTTGTAAGACAAAATATGAAAGGGTTACAACCACTTCCTTACATAAAAGTAAGAAAAGTGTATTGAATTTATTAATTTTACGATGTGTCTCGGCAGTGGAGAAGACAGACTGACTGACTGAAGGACTATGGTGTGGCCTCTGTTTTGTTTCTTTTGTTTAACTGTCACAACTCTCCTCCGCATGTGTTACAACCCATCCTGGTAGTGGGCTAGTCTGTGACAAAGGAAAACCCTATATTTGACATTAACACACATGGTCTGTGATATTCTTGTAAGGTTTTGCATTAGTGCCATTTGTATTAAACAAATGTATATATTTATGTGAAACTTGGAGAACTGTAGCTCAAAAACTACTGGGGCTGAAGCAAAAAAGTGTAACAACCATAACCAGTCTCCCCTACATCTCAATGAAAACATATTATAACCAATATTATGTTATAGATTTTTGAATTTGGGTCACATTCCCCATTTCCTTTTGGGTCCTGAGCTGCAAAACTCAAAGCACTGCCCTAAAGCATGACATGGAAACAAGTAAAATGCACTTATGTGGAAGCTGCTGGAGCATTATTTACCACCGTCACCAGACTCACACTGGTCCTTCATGTGCATTGTGTCGCGTTTTTCCTACAGACCCCACTGAGTTGCCAGTCTGTGACCACATCCTCCTCCAGCTCCACCTTAAATGCGTTTTGGCCCCGCTTGCTCCCTGTAGTTGTTTTTTTTTTTTTTTTTTTTGTCCTCCCCGCAGCAGCTGTCACCCTGCATTACTCGCAGTCAGCTAAATGAAACATTATTCTAAACATATGCATCGTAATCAGTCCGGTCACACTTACAAGAACACGCGTTAATAAGGCAATCAATCACTCTGGAACAAGCAAGTTGTTCTGTAACAGCTCATAAACAGTGTGTAATGAAGAATTGGAGGTTAGCATGACACGGCGCTGATCAGATAATCAATGTCAAAGATGCGATGAATGTCAGTAAATGTAGTTTTCATGTCGTTTCTATAAAATCCTCAATTTACAACAAGCGGTTCAATTACCCTGAAAATACAGTCAATTAAATGGGGGTGATTGGACAGTAGGGCCAGGATCATCGATCTTTGCATTTCTATCTCGCTGGTGGACATTTAATTTGGTTTTTCTATTAGCACCGAAATAAAGAAAATATAAAATATATTAAACAACCCAAAGATTTATTTTCTTGTCAAAAACCATTCAGGGAAGCTGACAGACAGTCCTCTTGCATTATGATGAATTCTTTTTTTCAGGGCTGCACATTGGATACAAAACTAATCGTGTTATTGTGGGCAGTGTTTTTCTGGCCTCTGTCTTTTCCTTTTTACACCTCCATCTATCTCAGTGCCTTTGTTGGGTGGGTTACAGCCCTCGCTTTAAGTAGAGAGCAAGGAAACATGGATCCAAATTAACAAACTGCTGGGGGAAAAAAGAGGGTACATATAGTTATATTACGGGGACAAATACACAGGTTAGTATATACTGAGTGGGACCCAATAACTAGGAAAATTAGATAAATTGAGCCACATATTCAAAAATGAGCCAAAGTGAACAAAATAAAACACAACAGATGAAGAAAAAATAAAAAAAGAATGACTAGAATAATAAAAAATGAAAGAAAATTGAACAAAATAAACATTAAAAATAAACGAAAAAGAACAATATTTTCATAAATAGCAAAAAATGAACAAAATAATACAGAAAAACAGAACAGATGTGGAACAAAATCAAAAAACAATGGCCATAAAAATAAAAATGAACAAATTTGACTGAAATAATCCAAAAACTATTCAAGAAAATTATCAGATTAAGACAGAAAATAAACTGATCAACAATGAACAAATTAATAAAAACATAATCAACAATGAGAACTATTTATAAAATAGCAAAAACGAACAACATAAGACAAAAATAAATTGATTTTAAATAACACAATAATAATAATAATAAATAACGAAAAAGAGCAATATATTGAAAATGGGTAGAAAAAGAAACATAAGTCAAAAATAAATTGAATAAAAGAGGAACAATATAAATAACAGAATGACGAAAAATAAACAATGAACAAAATAACTAACAAAGGAGCAATATATTCAAAATGAGAAAAAATGAACAAAATAATCCTGAGAATCAACCAAAATGAACAGAAGAATATAATCAGCCACTAAATTACCAAAATAATCTGCTACCAAAATATAAACAGAAATAAGTAAAATAATCAACAAAATTAACAATAAGTACCAAAATAATCAAGAAAATAACAAACCATGGCTAAAATTGTAAAAATTATGAGCAAAAATGTCAGTAATAATAAAATATGCATCTCAATGAACAGATTGATGGCTTTTTAAAGAAAATTTTGAATGTATAGGCCTATTGTTTTATTGTGAGGGACAAATGCACGTGGGGGACAAAATAATCAAAAATCTGAACACAAAACACAAAACAAATTTAACAAAAAAGCAGCAAAAAGCAGCAAAAACAATAAAATGAATGTTAAAGTAGAACTAAAACGACAAAATGAAAACAGTGTATATTTTTTAAACACCCACAGTTGACATCTGAATGAACAAACTACTGGTTTAAGAAAAAGAAAAAAAACATGAAAATGAAATATTTCATCACGTTACTAATATTAAGGGGAAATCAATCACTAAGAAAATGAATGGAAATCAGTAATGTAATCCACAATATGAGCAAAAATAAATATAATAATGAAGAAAATGAACAAAAACAAAGAAAAATGATCAACAAAGTCAAACAAAAATGATCAAGACAGAATAAAAAGGTTTTAAAAACCCATACAAAATAATGAAGAAAATGAGCAAATATGAAGAAATTTATCTTGGAAAATATACAAATATCAAGAAAAACAATCAATGAAATGAACAAACGTGACCAGAAAAAACAATCCAGAGACAAATTGTACAAAAAAGGTGAAAAAAGCAGCAAAATAAACAAGATAGTGAGCAAAGATGACTAAAAATATGAAGAAAATAACCCCAAATGGACCAAGTCAGTGAAATGAAATGTCAAAAGCCATTCAGGGCAGGTGACAGTCCTCTTGCATTATGATGATATCTTTTTCGTTTTCTTTTTTTTTTCAGGGCTGCACATTGGATACAAAACTAATCGTGTTATTGTGGGCAGTGTTTTTCTGGCCTCTGTCTTTTCCGTTCTCCACCTCCATCTATCTCAGTGCCTTTGTTGTATGGGTTGCAGCCCTTCGCTTTAGTAAAGACCAAGGAAACACGGTGATATATCACGCCCATATTTGCTGCCCTAATCCTATTTCTTTAATGGGGACGTTCAAAAAAGCAACTTATCTTAAAGTCCCTCGGGGGCATTCTGGTGGAGGCTATATTTTAACCAAGTGCAATTAACGACAGTATCAGCTTGTATCATTTAGAGGTAATGTAAAAATAATGGTAAATTATAGGGCCGGAATGACCCGTGATGGCAGGCCTCATATTCCCTGTAGCTTTGCACGGATTTTTAATTAATATTAGAAATTGGCTTCTATAGAAATGGTGTCAGTGCACCTAAATAAGCACGAGATGTCTTCATTGTCCTGGATCATTAATGTGCACAAGCGGAAATATGTAAAGATTTTTTTATTCATTTTCCAAGAACAAACACGATCAATAAATAACATGATTTACATTTCATATTGCACATTTTTTTCAAGTTAAAATATTTAAATTCATACAGTCATTGATATTTTAAATACAGAGATATAGAGTTATAACAGAGACCCCAGGGACAAAGGCCAATAATAATTTAATCATTTCATTTCAGTGTAGCAGCCCTTTAAAGCCTAAACGTTTCCCCCATCTCCTGAATTTATTCTTTTAATTTTGCACCAAATAGCTGGGCTTAATGGAACCAATGTGTAGGCTATGTGAAGGTACTGGCCAGTGTTTTAACATGAACAAAAAACATTCAGCAAGTCACAAAAAGGAAATAAATTTAAAAAAAAAAAGGAAATGCGTTTAAAGGATAGCCTACCATCCGAGCCTTTTCCAGGGCGATCGATAATTCAACTATCAGTAGAACTATTTGCAAAATATTTCACCATTTACATTTCACATGTTTTATAATTAACATATCGGTGATGTCCCAACAGGAACGAATAAAATAGCACAGAGCCATTTTTTACAGGCGCGGACAGATTGTGAAGCCAGGCTACTTTGTAAAAAAAAAAAAAAAACTTTCGCCTGTTCAGTCCCGTCAGCGTTGAAGAGTTCCTACAGGGATCTCACGAAAACACTGCATTTCAAACTAGGAGCTTCAGCAAATGCAAAGTGAACCGAGGCTACTGCATGTGTGGAGGTATTTGCACGAGCAGACTTTGAGGAGCTCTTAGTAGGCTGTTCTCCATCAGCCTGTGTCGCATCATCCAGGCCTACAGTGCATCCTGCATGTGTACCAGCACTGTCGCTTTGTTCCTGCTCTTTTGTATGTCTAATGACTTCCCTCCGCGGGTTGTTAGCACTTGACAGCGGGTCTCAAAACGAGCAACTTTCCTACAGGCGTGTATTCAAAGGAGCTCCATCTAGGTATATGATTGGCAATTTTTGTCATGATCCTCTCATTATTAACATAAAAATTGACACGAAAGACGCGCTACAAAATCATATGCACCTTCTAGCTGATTAGGGGAGTCCCTACAGAGCACAGGCTGGCTGCTGCAGAAGCTATTGCTGCCAAAATCTCAGTCTATTAGGCCTAGTGAAGAAAGATGGGCAGAAAAGGACCTTCTGCCACCTAAATTTAGAGAGATAAATTTGCACACGCGTGGATCTCAAAACCAGACTAATGAAGTTCGCCAGGTTGGATATTATGTTAAATGTTGGACATTAGAGCCGAAGAAATATGAAGAAATAAATAAAGGAATGTGTGATTGCACACTGATTGAGGCATAGAGTAAACAGAATGCTTACATACACTACATGGTGTCCAAATATATAAATGAAGCCAGCACAACCCATAGTAAAAATGATCAACGACAACACAAGGACAGAAGCCTTTAGAAAAGTTTTCATGAGTTGAAAAGTTTTCGGTGCTTAGCTTTTTATGTGGTTTTCCTTATAAACAGTCTTTTGGAATTGACCAGAGTTTTAGAAATGAATCTTGTATTTTTGTTTACAGTGCTGTCTGATCGGGTGTTTTTACCGGCTGTGGCCTCTCCTCTACAGCAGGACTACAGGACATGGAGCCGAGGCTGATCAGTTATCTGTTCAGAGAAGTTTCTTCTCGTTGGTCTGGTGATGGGACTGATGTCTTGCTGAGAACCGCAGCAGAATACGGCAAAAATCCACTCTCGGATCTTTGGCCCGATGCAGTGCAGGTAAAGTCAGCGCTGGTACTCCTGGAGCCCAGCGCACTGGCCGCCTGGCTGCTGTGGCAGCTCAGACACGAGCAGGGCCCGGTGGCCGACGGCGCGCTCACCGCCGCCGCCGCCGCGGCCGCCGCAGCTGCCGCTGACGCCGCCGCGGAGCTGTTCAGGCCTGCGGGTGACTGGTACAGTCCTGGGTGCCTGAAGCTACACAGGAGCTCTGGCCGGGAGTAGGGGTGGGACAGTGCTCGGAAGGTGTCGAGGGGCCGGATGGACGTGGCGAAAGGTGACGATGCTGCGCCCGTGGCGGCGGCGGCGGCTGCTGCTGCCGTGACACCGACGTGCGGGTAGTAGTGTAGCGGCATGTGCGAGTGGAAAGGGTAAGGTAGACTTCCTGTAGCTGCCGCGTGCGTCATCATGTAGGTGTAGAAGCTGGGGTCCGCGGGATGAGGCCAGGACATGGCCAGACGCTGCCTTTTATCCTTCATGCGCCTGTTCTGGAACCACACCTGCACACAGAGGCGAAACAAGGCCCACGTTGAAACTGCCATGTTGTTTGTGTGCTCTACATTCAGAGCTGTGCATGACACCACAGCGTCGGTTTAGTACACACACCGCGCCCAGAAATACAGGAAAAATCATTTATATTTTAAAAACAATTTAGTATAAAATATCACGTGATTTGTGCAGAAATAGTTACAATTGACCAGTCAAAATACATAGGTCTGTATTAAAATATATTGATTTTGCAGCTGAATTATTTAGCATTAAATAAGGGCACTAGTATTTTAAGGAGTATCAGTATTTTGGCTTAAAATATCACCTACAACATTCCGTAAAAAGAATCATACAGTACTTAATTTTTCTACATTATCTCCCATATACTTTTCCTATTATTATGGGGGCTGTGTGCTTTTATATTTCACTTTATTTTTAGACAAACACATGCACAGCAGAGCCCACACTGGACTGCAACAATGAAGATGAATTTCTACCTTAATGGTCGTTTCGGGCAGATTTAGCGCCGCAGCCAGTTCACACCTCCTCGGTCTGGAAACATAGTTTTCCCTGTAAAACTCCTTTTCCAGCCTGCCGATCTGTTCTCTGGTGAAAGCAGTGCGGTACCTCCTGACCTGGTCTGCGTTGGAGTTGGATCCCGCTGAGTTGCCGTTCATGTTCGGGAGCGAGTTGGAGCTTGTGTTTGAGGACGCGGAATTACTGTCCGAAAAACCTACAAATAAAAATCCAGTTAGTGATATTGGAGGAGCTCGGTAATTTTAGGACAATTGTTATGCATATTCCTGGACAGCCTGTTGATACGAATAAAATTAAAAATGGGGTTTATGCAAAATGAATTTAGGAAAATTCAAAATGAAACTATAATTAAAAATAGTATAAATAGGCCTTTATTTAGGTACAATAACTTTCCGTTAAAATAACAACTATGAATAATAAGTGCAGCAAGTAATAACAGTAATGGATATGTCGGATTTAAACACAGTTTAAAAAAAGAAAAACAATAAAAAAAATTAGGAGTCTGTTACCTTTGTTGTTTTCCTTGTGTTGGCTCGGGGAGCGGTGCGCAGGGCATCCCACCTCCACGTCACTGTTAATATCAGATTCTTGCGAAACTTCGGAATAAATGCTCATTTTCTTCCTATTTTCCGACGATGAAATTTCCGCCGAGGACGTATTGTCACTGCTGTGGTGCGTGCCGAAAAGACTGTCAATTTCAAATTTGCCTTTGCTCGGAATGTCTCCCAGATTTCCATGCAGAGAAGCCGACGTGATTCTGGGGCTTAAGCGTCCGCCGTGCTGCGAGTTTTCCAGGGCCTCCAGCACTGAATTTCCCGGCGTGTCTGCGAGCCTTTTCCCCGGACTGTGCAGCCCTCTCTCCATCAATATCATCTCTTTTCTTATCCTCTCCATCATGAAAGGAAAAAAACACGTGTCCAAGAGGGCTGGAGCTGAGTTGTACCGGAGCTAAATCCGCCTGCAACTCCGCAAGTGTCTCTAAATAAGTGTCTTTTTATAAGCAAGAAATGAAAGAATGCAGTGGACGAGCGTCAAAATGAGCCGTGCATCCTCCCCTACAGCCAAAAATGTCATTCATCAAAAGTGGGAGCTGTTCGTGGTTCTAATGCTCGGCTGACGTCGCTCCAATGATCATTTATTGTAACAGGTTTATAAGCAAATAAATAGGAGAGGGCTGTCACTTGATGATGGAGGCGGCCTTCGGTCAGACGAATAATCTCCAAGTGAGAGGAAGAGAGGAGTGAAGAGCGAGCTGCTGCGTGTCCCTGGCTTGATCTCTGAGTCTGTTTCACATTGCTCTTGGGTTTGGCCTCTTGGGTGAAATTGACAGTCTGATTAATAAAATGAGCCGAGCAACATTTCCCTCTTCATTTAGGAATATTATTATGCTTTGATTCTCTATTGTTTCCCTCCTCTCGACTCCAGCGCCCTCCCCCTTTTGTAATTCTTTTATTTATACTCCCTTATTTCTACTTTTTCTCATTTTTGCCCATTTCTGGGCTTTAATCAGAATGTGCAGTATATTTTAATCAGCGTTCTTATGGTTTTTTTTTTCCCCTGCGGTTTTGAGGTGTTGTCCTGGCAGGGATTTCCGTTCATTTTCTGTTCTTACAGGGTTTTGTTTTTACTCGTCAAAGACACATTTTGATGGGGGGTGATCATGGGGGCATCATTACATATCTACCCACAGCATCGCGCACATTTATTAATGAAGATTCACTTGGATAAAGCAGCTGATATTACACATGTAAACGCGAGTCACTGGGATTAAAATCTATTTTCGATCTGGCTATTTTCTACCCATTCTCCTCCTATTTTCATTTTAACATTAATATCCGAATTAGTTACCTTTGAGGAATTTTAATTTCTGTCTGTTACAAAGTAAACCTGCTCTGCTTCCAATCAGTCATTTTACTCTGCTAAATCTCGAATAATGTGCATGATATTTTATGGATTTATAGTCGAACAATTGTCTCATGTGTGCATTGTATTAACTCTTACCGAGGCTCAATATGTAAAGACATAACGTTATGCATAGACTCCTGGTATAGTGACTGTATGGACGCTATCATCCTGTCGTCTGTGCGTCCTTTGGCGCCCCCTGCAGGATTTTATTTGAATTACTGTCACTGGTATGAGGTGGGACAGTTGAAAGCTGTGATTTCCTGCTGACTGGAGCTTCTCTAGACTTTTTGGAAATGAAGAAATAGAGCATAGAAGTGTTTGATTTAGGACATTGGGGAGATATTTTAGTCAGAGCTAATTCCAATAAAGTGGCCTCAACAATGACTTTGTTTATGTGCACACTATTATTCCAGTTTTCTCTCATTTTGAAAAGGCAAAATTCTCCAAAAGCTGTTTGTCAAACAACCTTGCATTAATGTTTCCTGTTTTCATACATGCTCTGATTAGATTCATTTTCCCCCACTATCCCACTGTGTCTCCCTTGTTCATTCCAAATTCAAAAGGTCAGATTTCCAAAATTTGTGCATAATCTTAAAACCTGCTGATATCCACTTTCACAAGGAGACATTGTGAAAAATAAAGTTTCATGTCTTTTCCTTGTATGAAACAGTTCTACAAATAATGTCAAAGTCTCCAAATTTCTCACTCAAATGACATAAAAACACAGTCTATTGTTAAATAACAGGATCTGAAACAAGGCAATTGAATTTGTGGATATGTGTGACATAAAAAATATGTAGTTGCAGTTTTCAGTCAGTTCTGTGGGACCACCAGAATCACTGTAACCTTGCTGGTAACCTGAGATAGTGTACTATGGTGTCTATATAATGGAATCCATGGCACAGACAGGACAAATGTCTGCTTGGTTGATTTGCATTTGACATAAGAGACACTGAAAATGGGGTAAATGACCAGGAGTTTACAATTATAGTAGAATCAAGCATCCTGAGCTGAAATTTAAACTATATATTTTAGGAACATGTGAGAATGAACTCATCCTTGTCTTCCTCCTTTGGACTGTAAATGTTAATTTTTTGATGCACACAGATTTTTGTGAAAAAGGCATAGTGTGTCAGATTCGGCCGTCATGCTCATGTATTTGAAATACAGTGGTTATCACTGTGTAAATATTTTTATTTTGAATCATTATGATTTTTTCACTGTACTTAACCAAGGTTTTATTGCACTCATGGCTGCCTAATGGGGAGTTTTGTTGAAAAAAATTATCGTGATGCATCTTGATGAGGTGTTGTTTTAAAATATGAACATTTCAGGATTGTTTTGACAAAGTGTAGGCTTTTCAACTGTGTGTTCAAACTTTACCCTTTCTTTGGTCACCAGTTTTGAACATCATAGCATTACTTGATCATTTGTGTTCAGCTTGTCCATTCATTCATTCATTCATTTGTTCCTTCATTCATTTATTCACTCATTCTTTTGTGTTTTGTAATCATAAACACACCTCAACTTCAAACTGTTCATATGCACTTATGTACAATATTATATTGCTTTTCATCTGAATTTTCAGTCAAACCACACACTAAAGTGGTGTTTACAAAACCTTTTTGAGGACAGCACAAAAAATAAGTTTGGTGTCTCCCTGGGACTGAAAACCAAAAAGACCAAATAAAATAACTTTCTAGGGTTTTACCGCTCCAATGTAATAGAGAATAAGACACAAGTGCAAAAAAAAAGTTTAAAATGCTCTAGATGAGCAAAATAAAAACAACATTTTAAAAAAGCAATAAACAAAAGTGAATAACACTGTAAAAAGAGCAACATGCCCACAAAAATAACAAAAAACTTCAAAATGAATAATACACAGACAACATAGTAAACTAAATCAAGCAAGATGAATGAATATAAGCACAATCAAGAATTAACAGAATGAACAGACTCCACAAAATAAAGAACCATAATTAATAAAATAATTAACAAATTGAAGAAAAAAACAACAAAATGGTCCAAAAGGATAAAATACAAACAAAATAATCAAGAAAATGTGTAAAACATACCCAAAATGAACAAACATAACAAAACAAATTCAATGAAAATGAACTAAAAAATGTAGAAAACAGTTAAGATCATAAACTACAATATGCCCAACATGAACGGAAATGAAGAAACATTAAGAAAATCATCAAGACAATGTACAAACATGAAGAAAAATGAACAAAACAATAGGAAAAAATAACAAAAAAAACCCCACTAAGGCTGTTTTTTCTGGTCCCATCCTGAAAACTGATGACCAAAAAGTACCTGCGTGGAGATTTGAAGTGTTTTGTACGAGTTTATATGATTAGTCAAATTCAGCCTGAAAGAGGAATTAAATAGAGCAAGTTTGTGCTCTGACATTAACACCATGCTGAAGGTCTGGTCATTAAACTGAGTGTGGGTGCACTTCGATTGGGTTTCAACATTCTCACTCAGGCCATTGAGGAAAACACAACACAGAGAACTTTTTGAGGCTGTAAATTCTCTGATCATTGCTACAGTTTTGTTTTCTGGGGCAAAGTTTGAATTTACTCACTTGAAATAACCTCAAAGTATAGTGAAATCACAGAGTAAATAGAAAATGTTTTATTTTCATTTGATTTCCAATAAAAAAGACAAGTGAATCATTTGTTTTGTGTTTAAATGCATTTATTCATAAGGACAAATCATATTAATAAACATTTCTGTCAGTGCTCCAGTACAAGTGCACTGTAAAACTGATCAAACAAAAGATGATGCATACATTATGAACAATAAACATTTTTATGTTACATAGAAGTAAATGATAAAACAATCATAAAGGCAGTGCCTTTGGAATGTGGTTGCATGTGTAACTTTGTCATTTTGATTCTCAGAATATTCTGCCTGTCTTGTGTTCACTGTCCTAATTTGGCTCCTGTTTTGTTCATTTTTGCTTTTTTTATGACAAAAATGTTCATTTTGTGGTTTCTTTTGTTTCATTTTCTTAATATTGTAACTTTTCATTTTGTTCAATTCTTTGATTATTTTCTGCAATTCTGGTTTATTTTTGTGGATTATTTTGTTAATCAGTGCACGTTTTATGGATTATTCTGTTCATTTTTTAACATTTCCTCTATCATTTCAGTGTTTTTGTGTATTTTAAGGATAATCTGTGGTTATTTTTTATTTTATTTTATGGATTATTAAGGGCAAAAATATTCAAATAATTTGTTTCAGGTTCACACTTTTTAATTTCCTGATTACTTTCTTCCTTTTTTTTATTTCCATCAATTTTTTTCATGTTTTTCCCCTTTTATTTGGTTTACTTGTTTTTGCATGTTAATATGTTAATTTTTGTCAATTTCCCAATGATACTATTTTTTTTAATTCCTTTTTGTTTAGTTTGGAGATTATTAACAATCCACCACAACACAGAATATAAAGTGACAAGATGCTGAACATCTTTAGTCCGATAGCTTTTCAAACAAAATAGTTTGACTTTTCATGATATGAACCACACAGGTGCAACACTAATGATAGATCTACTCTATTACAGTGACTCAGTAAGTTTAAACAATGTGGGAGTAAAGCAGCATGAACAGAAACATATAGCCCAGACACTATGCTTATATACTTTATGTGTTGTTTTGTGTGTAAAATGTGACGTGAATAGAGTACAGTGGCAATAGAAATGTTCAGATTATTTCCTTCAGTAAAGGTAGCTATAGTCATATGTACTGTATCCATACTCCAAACCTACCTTTTAATTAATATTATGAACAAGCACTTATTGCAAAATGGCCCCTGTTGTACTGTTGTGTTTATTTTATTGCTCCATTCATGTACATCTTGAGCTCCTTTTAACTTTATCACGTTTGAGTGACTACATTCAGTGCCTTCAGAGGAGAGTTATCATTAATCTCAGTCTAAAGTGATGTGAAAGGCACGTGAATTTTGAAGACACTGTTCACACTGAAGTCACATTGCAAAAAAATCAAGCCTGTATGTGACTCAGGATTATGTACCAATGTGATCCTGATGGGAAGTGAAAAATCAGATTCAGTGTGATTTGAGCTGTTCACACTGTCATGAAAAAGAATGAAGTGAATCACATATGGGTGAAAAAATCCAATTTGGGCCACTCTTATCTATTGTGTGCACAAAGCCCAAGAAATATTCAAATTTCAATAAGAATATTATTGCATCTGACTTTCTTCTGTGAACAGATCAATTAATGTGTAAATGAAAGCTATCATGACATTGAACTCACAAACCAATGAATTGTTGGAACACACAATATCATAAATCATGTAAAAGACTGATATGGTGTTGATTTTAAAGGGGACATATAGTACCTGATTTTATCAAGTTCATGTCATACATGGCTCCAGAATATATAGTAAATTTGAAGTTTCACCACAAAATACCATTCAGAGTGGTCATCGTGCCATATGCATAAACTTCATGTTTTCAGTTGTTTCCAAACAGTTTGAAATATATGACTGTGACCGCACCCTTTTCTGTGGTTGCCATGGATATTATCACATAGATAACCTGCTGAGGTCCAGGATAATCCTGGTGGTTCTGATGGTTCTAGTGGTCCTGAATGACTGAGGGCAGGGACTTTGTAATAGTGACATTACAAAACAAAGAGCATGTTTGTCCATGAAATTAATGTTTTTAAAGTTTAGTATTATTTTCAGAACCTAAAGACCTGTTTTATAATGGATGAAGAAATAAATTACTGGTATTCACGATATACACCCTGTAAAAGTGGGTGCAGCTGAATGATGATATTGTACATTCTGAGATGAAAATGCTTATTAGTGAATTATCTGGATTAATTGATATTCTCACCCCCTGACAAATATTCAACACGAATAATGTAATATAAAAATGTAAAAAAAAGGAAAAATAACCAAAAAAATAAACCACAATATCCCCAAAATGAAAAAATTTGAAAAAAAAAATCAAGGCACTATACAAACATGAAGAAAAAGGGACAAAATCGTGAGAAAAACTAAAAAAGAATCTTTTTTTCCTTTCGGCTGTTCCCTTCAGGGGTCACCACAGCGAATCATCTGCCTCCATCTCACCCTATCCTCTGCATCTT
>JAQQAE010009683.1:0-14477 GCA_029823295.1 Pseudamia nigra
AAGCGCCTAGAAATAATCTAGAGATTATGATTGGTGCTATATAAATAAAGTTTGATTGATTGATTGATTGATAGTGCCGGAACTGGCTCATAACCATGAACCCCTACATCCGCCATCCATCCATAGTCACTGGGGTCCAAAGACACATCCAGTCACAGGTTTGGAGATAAACATGGAGAGTGCTGCGCTACGGCACCCTCAGTTGGAGGTAGAGGCTCTGGTTTGATCAGCCTGGCTGCTGCCTTTTCCAAAAACATGTTGTATCGAACGGCAGCCAAAGCAGCACCTGGTGCATGGGACATATACTGGAAAAATTGCAACACCTGCCCTGATCACCGCCATCCACCATCAATAACCAAGGCTTGAACAGGACGTGGATTCCTCAGTTCCTTCAACCCATTTGATGTTAGTAAATATACATGTTATTTACATATGCCTATTATCAGTGCAATGGTATTTTTTGGGTCAAATTGACCCTTTGTCATATATTTGTAAAGAGAAAATGTGTCATGTGGGAAAAAAGGAACAAAATCCTCACCAAAACAAACAAAATACTTAAAAATGAAAACAATGAACAACATTGAAGAAAAAAAGGATGGACGTTATCTTCACACTGAAGCAAAATAACCAAGAAAATGATCAAAATAATTCAGAAAATGAAACAAAGTAATCATCCATATCAACAAAACTGCACAAAAAGAAGCAAAACTATCCACCAACTGAACAAAGAACAACAAGTTGAAGGAAAATAACCAAGGAAATGAACAAATATGAAAGAAAAATGAACAAATGTGAAAGAAAAATGAACAAATGTGAAAGAAAGATGAACAGTTGTCCTGCAAAACCAACAAAACAAGCAACCAAATGAACCAAACAAATAAGCAAAAAGGAAAAAAAAATCAAGTTAACCAGCAAAAATGAACAACATGATGAAGAAACAGAGCAAAACAAGGTTAAAAAATAAATGAAGAAAATAAATATTCCTTGGTGTTTCCACATGACACAGCTTCTTTTTAAAAATTCAGTATATGACAAAAGGTCAATTTGACCCAAACACCACACGAGGGTTAACTATTTCCAGTTGTCAAGGAAAATGTAGATATTAGGCTACTTATAATTCAGATGTAAAATCTTGCAGTATCTTGCTGAGTGGTGAATATTGTTATTTGAGTCCAGTGACCCTGTCCATGATCCACACAGAGGGATGAAGATGACTTGAGCTTTGACCACTGCCACTCACTCACCTGACACCTACACAAATAAATGAGCTAATAAAGCTGATTTTTACACAAATAAATGAGCTAATAAAGCTGATTTTTACACAAATAAATGAGCCAATAAAGTTGATATTTAGTTTACATGCAGTCAGCAATATTTATGTTCACTAAAAAGTGTTTGCAATGAATGAGAAAGGTGGTTGTGGGCGTTTTTTTTCAATCAGTGAGCAAAATAAATGCTTATAAGTGATTTAGAATAATGAAAAGCCCTGGTTGGACCTCGCGCATGATAAGAATTAAGAAATGTGACGTTTTTGCAGATAGGGTTTCAGATATGCCAGTTTTGAGCAGATGTCTTTTGATATGTGTAATTAGACACCTTTACAAACAAATATCTTTGTAAGTCATTTATTCAAAGATTGACCGGATATTTCATAATATTCCCTTCGCGCCCACTATCACTAGAGGCAAGTGAGGATGTGGCTGAAGGTGAAACGCGCCTTGGGAAAAGTCAGAAAGAGGAAGCTTTGACACTCAGTGAAACTCACTGAAATCGAGACTCCCTGTCCGTGCAAGTGGCTTTAAACGTGGGTGACGTGGGCTCATAAAGGGAGATGTCTGAGGCGAGTGTGCGTCTGATCGACTGGGATTTGCGCGGAGACATGCACGAGTTCAGTTGCAGCCACTGCGGACAGGAGGCAGGACTACACCAACACAACACCTCCATGCAGCTTCTCCGACGCATAGACAGGCGGTTCCAGCGGATGGCCCACGTCGTCACCGTCGGAGCGCTCGCTCTCGTCTCGCTGCTCGCCGCCGTGCTGGTCGTGCTTCTGCTGGGAATTCTGCCATCGGGCCGGCAGGTAGTTCAACCTAAGTTCTACATGGCTGCTAATTTTCCTCATTTCACACCATATTTAACAGCTTAACAGATCATGGGTAACTAATATATGGCTAAATGTACTACATTTCATACAGTAAAAGAATGCGTAAAAGAGTTCGGAAGGCTGAATCCCAATGCGTAAATGTGCCAAACGCTAAATCGTAATGCGTAATTGTTTTTCAGAGGCTAAAAGTGTTCCAAAGGCTGAACGCCAATGCGTAAATGTGCCAAACGCTAAATCGTAATGCGTAATTGTTTTCCAAAGGCTGAACGCCAATGCGTAAATGTGCCAAACGCTAAATGCGTAATTGTTTTTCAGAGGCTAAAAGTTTTCCAAAGTGATTCTGAGGGAAACACTTCACAGTCTCCTGGTCGAGGTTATTTTCAGTACAGTAGGAAAAGGATCCGCGGGGAGTGCCGTGAGCGGAAGCACCATTCTTCATTCTCCATATTTTTTTCCTCGTGCGCACGAAGGCACGTGGAATCGGTGCCACGGGGGAAATGTACAAGAGCTTTAAATGACCATATATTGAATGAAAATATCCAATACAATAAGCTATTTTTTTCCGCGGGATCCAAACTCAACATAGTAGTATCTGTAGGTTTTTACTGTTGACGGGTACATTAGTAAATTATAATAAAATGTGTTTTGTGTCATATTGTTTTTTTTATGTTATGAATGCCAGCGTGCGTTTCAAGCAGTTCTCATGACCCTACTGTCCGAGATTTTTTACACAAGAAAAAAAAATCAAAAAATCCTGGACAGATCTTTAACTTCAATATCGCCCAGACTTTCTGAAAATGGACATTTATTGTGCGGGTGAAACGGAGAAACACTGATGGAGCCGCAAACAGCTTCTTTATTTTATTATTGTGTCATCACACAGCACCAACAAGAGACGTGTGTTTAATGAACACTGAGTATCGGCAAAAACATCCTCAACAACAGGCTGTACATGTATTAATAAGCGCAACCAGTGTCAGTAAAAATAACTTTTGAACTTGTTTCCTTGCATATGTCATGTATAGTCTCCAATTCGATTATGCCCAAAACCATCTGCATCGCAGGAAGCATGATATTTAACACAGATTTTTAACTAGATTTTAGTTCTATAAAGCGAGGTTGTTTTTGTCGTATAGTATTAGGTTGTTGCTCGGAACTTGTAAAATTTGATAAGCTGAAAATCAGTGTCACCATCGATATGTCAACAATGAAACCACCCATGGTTTTCATAATAATAGATGACACATAAACAGTGGTGCTGGGTTCATTCATGCATTAAACCCAATGTAAGTGAATGCGTGGTGTATCAGGTTTGTGCATGGGGCCACGGAATTTAAAATGAGCAAAAGAGGACCAACATGAGTAAAAGTTAAGGAAGTAATCAACAGTGAGCAAAATGAGCAAGATAATAAACAAATGTAACAAAATTCAACAAAGAAAGGATCAAAAAATCAATGGGAAGGGACGGAGTAATTGAAAAAACTCGACAAAAATGGACAAAATAATATTTAAAAAAACAAATATCCACAAACTGGAAAAAAGGCAGATTGTAACCATTGTTACTATATATAGTATATCAGAAAATGAGCAAATGATCATATAGTTGACACAGTACAGTCCAATAGAATATGATCCGATACGCTTTATTTGTCCTGTTTGCCTTGTTGCTTAATAACAGAAAACAGCAGACTCTTCATCAAGAGAAATTAAAGACAGGTTTATATTTGTCCAGACGTGACACTGCTCTCCACATTCATTTTAGAAGGGGAAAATATTATTCTACACCATTACAAGTCATACACAAGTACCACAGGCTGTTTATGTCTAAATATGACCTTCTTACGGCTACATAACTTGAAACTTGATACTGTATGTTTTTTTCTATTACATCATTGAGGCTAGTATTGCATTTTCCACTCTACTACATTTCCTTCCTCTCTACTGAAAACCACATGTGTCCAAATGTGTTCACTTTTGGATTAAATGCTCCTTGATGGGTTTAGCTGCATTTAATCATGTTTACTTACAGTATGTACAGTTTTTTTTCCTTAAGCTAAGAAAACTCCATAAAAAGCCTCTGATTAGCTGGAAAATGCATTATCACACATCCCAAACAGTACAAATGTGTTTAAATGAGATCAGCGTTAAACATCTACTCCAGTAAGACAACAACGCGCTAATGATATGGATACATACTCAAGGGATTTAATAACATACCAATCTATTTTTGTCCCAATTTATGGTAAGTATGGTTGCCTTCGTAATAACTCTGAACATGTGACTGATTATTGTGAGTCATCCTGTGTCTCAAAACACACTTTTGGGGGAAGAACTCACAATGCCTTTGTGCAACCAGATCACTCCTCTATCAAACACCCTGCACCCTATAAAAAAGCACCACACCCTTGGAAAAAATAGCATTTGTAGGAATGACATTTATGCCATTGGAATGCCGGTGGCTGGGCGGACCACCGGACAAGATTCCTAAGCAGTAAATCACTCCACCGCCGTGTGCTTACACCAGCGTTATCCGTCTGGAGGAACAATAGCAGACCGACCGTGACCTGGTCGACCCGAAACCAGGGGCCATAGATCCTCCTCTTACACCCCACCAACAGGTTCCCACCACCATTACAGCAGCACACACTGTTGGCACATGCAATAATAATAGTGATAATGGGTTGGATGTGTGAAATGCGGCTGCCAGTCTGCACTCTCCGACCACCACCAAACATTCATTCATTTTCATACGCCAGTGTCTCTGAGTGATGTTACCAGGAAGCAGAAACCCTCTGGTGATTGGATGAACAGCTCTACTTCTGAGCTACTGCTGCCCCAAAGTCTAGTGGTTTCTCATCATATATTGCTGAAGTATCATTATGTTACTTCAGTAGTATATGGTATAAATGCTCTTGACACTTTTTGTCCATTTTCATTTGTTTTGTAACTGATTAAGTTAGGTTATTAATTCAAAGGTAATTAGGAACAATATGAGTGGTCACTCCCATATAAGAAAAACTACACATGTGAGTTTACAAATAAATACAGTGGTATGTTATTAAATCCCTTCAGTATATTTAATTATATGTAACAGTAAAACACTCACTGGGAACATTTTACTACACCGTGACTCTTATTTTCAAAGTTTTGAATGCAGAACTTTTACTTGCTGTGGAGTATTTTTACTGTACTTATACTTAAGAAAAGAAACAGAGTACTTTGTCCACTACTCGTATTATTTTTTCTGCAAATCCACTGGGTGCAATATTATTTTTCTGTTTTCACTATTATTTCTTGTGTCATTTCATTTGATTCTGTTTCCTTACAGAGCATGGTGACACCTAAAGAAGATACACCAGGTAAATATGTTTTTCATTAAGTTGCTCTAATTACAAAAAGAGAAATAAAAAGGCAAACTGCTTGACATTTTAAAACTAATTGTTCCCTTACATGTTAAACAGTGAGTGAGAAACTACATGTATGCAACCCACCTGAAAGAGATGCACCAAGTAAGTAGGACGTTTATTAATTTGTGCCGTTTTGACGCTGAATAAAATGTGTTAACTTTTCTAAAATAAATTCCTTCTTATGTATAACAGCGACTCTGCCGCCGCAACAACCTGAAGGCTGGGAACGTCCGAGTATTCTGCTGACAGGTAAAAATCAGGGTTTTCTTGTCATTTATTACCTGACTCACGCGGTTTTACAGATGCAGGACAGCAGCTCTGCTAAATCCAAGGATCCTTCTCTGGTTCCTTCATAAACCAGGAGAGAGACCTTACCACTGGTCAGAACATCCATTACACTCATTACGCCAGTCTAAAGGTTGGACACACCTTTTTTTTTAAAAAGTATTATATCTTCATTAAAAAATTTTTTTTTCATTGTACATTAACATTGAAGACATCCAAATTTAAAAGAACACACGTGGAATTTTGTAATAAATAAAAAAACTGCTTTGAATGTGTCCCCCAATCGCTAAAACCATCAAACGCTGTGCCGAAAATGGTTCTCATGAGCACCGTTCCAGTAAGGGAAGACCAAGAGCTACCTGTGCTGCAGAGGATATGTTTCTCAGAATAATGAAAATGCACACCTGTGAATTGAATGCCATTCTAGATGAGAGAATGTCACGAGTGCACTAATCTGTCACCAAAGCTAAATGTGTCTACTTTGGTGTTTTGTTTACTACATTATTCCATAGAGATTTTTCAGACTGACTGAACATCATGCCTGTATTTTCTTTGCGTTTCTTAGTTGTACCAGCACAAACAGATGTAGTGACTCTGTGCGCACCCGTCCACTGCAGCAGACAGCTGTTCACTAAACAAACCTGTGAACTGAAAGTCATCCCAGGCGTGTCTGGTGGATCTATCTGTCATCAAAGCTAAATGTGTCTACTTAGTACAATCTGAAATTCGAAACATGTTCTGGCTTGTTTAACACTTCTTTAAAGTACGTAATCCCAAATGTGTTCTTTCACAGTTTGCATGTGTTATGAATGCATGTGAAATGATAAAAATCAAGAAAAAACATGGAAGGACGTGTGTCCAACCTTGGTACATACACATACCCACATAAGATTTTTTTCAAAGGGGTAAAAATAAACTTCCAGGGAAAGAAGTAAACTTATGTGTTATAGCAGGCATTTCATGTACAGTAAATTATCACTGCGTTACTTTATGAGGATGAGGGTCCATGAGGAACCTGGATATTTTGGATTTGAGGACTTTGACTCTTTTCCATATGCACTTTATTCTGCCTTTTCTCAACAGGATATCATCTCATTTTATGATTATACATGATGATATATATTTTTGAGCACATTTAAATGCCTATAAATATAAAACGTACTGTTTAATGTAAATATCCTTGCCTAATGACATCATCTAATTATATTTAAGTCCATATTTACACACTGAGCGACCTGTGTGATGATGTGGCAGTTGTGTGTGGGTTTTCAAAACAGCCAAGGATTCACAGAAGGCCTGAGGCCTCGTGAGGATCCTCGATGTCAGCGTCAATAAGAACAGTTTTCAATCATACTGGATTGCGTAGATTTCTGTAAATGAATTTTTTCCGTGCATTTGAAAGTATCCATTGTTTTTGAGAGACCTTGGAGGTCTTACTGAACACTGAAAGATGAAGTCATGCACATATATAGCTACTGAAGTGCGTAACATTGCAAATGACTCATATGCCAGATCCTAAAAACAACCAAGATATTAATCTGCTCCTGCTGTTGCCTGGAATTTATTCCATTTTTGACTTCAAACAGGGCTGGATTCGTAGTGATTGGCTGTGCTTATATTTTGTAACTGTGCAGGGAAATGATTTGAGTCATTGTGCTGTGATTCACACGGTTACAGAGTTCAGTCCAAATGCTCCCAGCAACAACAGTCACACGAAAATACTACTGACATGGTGTGAATCAGCCATGCCTCTTCAACGAAAGCACAGACGGGAGCTTCCACTGGGAACGGTGGTCCTCGTGTTGACTTGACGAGAAATCATTTTTGATTAGTCAGCTCATGACATCTAAAATAGCGGCCATTCATTCCGTATGGAAAACTGCTCACTGACGATAAATCGGGAAAAAAATGTACTTTGGTGTTACTTCCTCCTTTTGCGTCGCGCTGCCCGTGCGTACCAGTTTGTTTGTGTTTGGTCCGTGGGTGTGACCAACCTACACACCGCTGTTCAAATGCCAGGTTTTTGTGATGTAAAAAATTGACACCAAGATAAATAATTTCACAACTTTTTCCACCTTTAATGTGACCTATAACCTGTGCAAGGCTATTGAAAAACAAACTGTAACCTTTAAAGGAGAAAAATTAAAAATTAAAAACTTAAAATAACCTGAATATAAATATTCACACCCCTAAACTAATACTTTGTTTGAGCACCTTTGTCTTTTATTCCAGCACTCAGTCTTTTTGTGTAGGAGTCTATCATCGTGGCACATCTTGATGTGGCAATATTTGCACACTTTTCTTTGCAAAACCGTTCCAAATGTGACAGATTGTGATTCATCTCCTGTGCACAGCCCTCTTCAGATCGACCCACACATGTTTGATGGGATTCAGGTCTGGACTCTGGCTGGACCATTCCAAAACCTCAATCTTATAATGGTGAAGCCATTCTTTTGTTGAGTTGGATGATGTGCTTTGGGTCATTGTCATTCTGAAAGATGAAGTTCCTCTTCATCTTCAGCTTTCTAACAGAAGCCTGAAGTGCTTTAGTGACTGGTTGGATAGAAAACCTGCAGGGTCTCAGACCTCCACGGCACGAGTTTGAGAATCCTGGTGTAAACACTTACCCACAGCTGCAGTTGAGTGTGTCTCAGGTAAAACTATGTCCATGTTGAATAAATAGAAGATATGAAGGTCTGAATCGATCCGACTTCATTAGTGAGATGAGTTACCATAGCAACCTGCTAATCAAACCCCCGTACAGCACTGATTTGTTAGATTATTTGGAGCAGAAAGTTAAAGATGGGCCATCATGTTACTTATTAGAGGGTCCAAATAAAACGTTTGAGACCATAATGACTCATGACAAAAATTTATTTGCTTAGTATATTCAGTGAGAAGTCCAATGTATCTGAACCGGCCTCACTGAACAGCCTGGGTCGTTGCCCACTGGTATAAAAAACAGAAAGATGAATTTTCATAGTATGGCAAAGGTAAAGGCAGATCAATAAATTAATCTTAACTGTGTTATGGACTCTTAAGGACTGGACCCAGCAACACATTGGCTCATTATTGCCCCCCAACAAGACGACATGATGTAACAAAGAACACGGCACATTAATGAATTAATTTGTTTGTTTGCCTTATGCTTTTATTGTTTGTAAATGCTATTGTTGTGTCTTTACAATTGAGTTGTGGTGATTTTATTTGTTTATTTACATGTTCAAAATAAAATTAGAAATGAAACGATATACCCAAATACACACAATAGAAGAATAACCCCGTGGGTTCTGCTCGGCCTATGTGACAAGTGACCAAAAATAAACGGCCCCTCTCCTATTTCAACTCCAATTTACCTGCACTTTTTTAAACTGTGTTTGTGAATGATGTTGAACTAAACTAATAAGTCAAAAGCAGATGCGTTCATAACTTTCTTCTCTTCTTTTTTATTCTTCAGCTCCTTACAACCACAGTAATAACAACAAATATCTGGAATGGGAGCATGAGAAAGGCATCGCTTACCGCTATGGAGGTTTCAGCTATTCTGGTGGGAATCTTACAGTGCCAAAAGACGGGATGTACAACATCAAGCTGCAGATCACGCTGGAGTGCGTTGGTGATGGCGAAGTGAAGCACGAGCCGGAGCAGCTCAGCATGGCCGTGTATCTGTGGCAGGAAGGCTACCACGAATTCCGGGCTCTCCTGTCATCTTATTACACCATGAGTTGTGACACCAAGACAGAGGACAGAGTGAGAAAATCCCAATTTATATCTGGGATGGTTGTCCTGAAAGCAGGCTGCATCCTGCGGGTGCAGGAAGAATCCTACCGCTCTAAGCACATCAAGCGCAGCAGAGAAGAGAGCGAACTTTTCTTTGCCGTTCATTTTCAGGGAAGTGCGTTTCAGGGAAGTGCGTAACGTGATCAGGCCATAAGAAATGCACATTTCACTTTATGTAAATCTTCAGAAAGTTAGCATTGTAGTTTTGTGGTTTCCCTTCACAATTACTGCCATGATGATTTCACAGAAACAAGCTACTATTACAGTCACTCTACTATCTCTTTAACACTATAAGCTGCGATGTTTTTAAGTAATTTATAACAGCTCACAGAGACATACCCCCCGGAGTTTTTTTCTTAATTTTTATAATTTTCAATATTGTACATTAATACTGATGTCATCCAAGCTAAAAGAACACACAGAATTATGCAGTAAATTAAGCGTTGAACAACTCCTGTTTTTATTTTACATCGTCCAAAATAGCCACGTTTAGCCTTCATGGCATACTCTCGTCACATTTGTTAGGTAGTCCCCAGGGATACCTGTCAAATCACAGTTGACTTCATTTGTACAATGTCAAAAACAATAAAACAAAAAAAAAACACTGCTGGAGAAGGTGTGCCCAAACTGCAGCCTGTGGTATGTGATGATGTAAGAATTTATGAATGAAAGTTGTGTGAAAGTTGTGAAGTGAGTGAGCAAGTAGGGCAGAGCACGTTTTCATTGACAGCGGAATGAAGGCAGGTCGAGTAAACCGACTAAGCCGCAGGTCACACATACGTGTGTGAAACTGGATTTGTCCAGTGTTGGACTGTGCGAATTAGACTCCAGCAGCACTGTTTATTGCATCCATTATCTGACTGAATGCTATAATTTACTATACCATCTAGATAAAGTGGTAAAATTTCCATATCTCTCCAGATGTAATAACCAGCATTACTGAAATGAAAAGTAAATATTTAACAGTTCATAAAGAATTACTGGCAGGCTAAACCCAGTCCACGCCCAAGGCATTACCAAACCACTGTGAATTCATGGCTGTGTTACAGTATGTTCCAGCCTGTTATGCTTTTTAAGATCATTATCAGAGTACAGCTACCTAAACATGCCTTCCAGAGTTAGATCATTTTTATCTTGTACAATCCTAAATACCTACAACATGATGAGTTTCAGTGGTCAGAGCAGTAGGACGTCTCGCTGAGCTCGTCTGAGGATGATATAGTGACACATAGATACTGTGTATAGAGAAGTAAAGCCACTATCAGATGTTATTTCAGGAAAAAATATGTCTGGTTGTCAGTGATGAGAAGCAGATCAACACATATGATGTTTGCATCTTTAGAAGTCTACGTATTATAAATCATGGAAGTAAAAAGGAGGATCTGCTTGTGCAGAGACAGACTTAGGATAATATCAGTCTGTTGTAGAACTGCTAACATGAGTGGTTTTCATTTCTGTTAATACTTGACTTAGTGAAATGGGTTGAAGTTTTAACCTTTTGGTGTTGGTGACATGTCCTAATGCAATCATTGTGGCTACTGTGAATGCAATGGGTTTAAATAAGCTACAGTTGCTCGCCCCGTCGTAGGTATTGCCGTGACTGTTCCAAGAATGAGTGCATGAGCTCGTGCACCCATGAGTCTGTAAGCCGACACAGGTTACCTGACCAAACATATGCAGCACAGCAGCCTGCTGTGAATCATCAGCTACTAGTTAGTTTGCCAGCATCATAGACAGCACCTTTAAAGTGACTTGTTTTTAGCAATTAGTGTTTTTAACTGTATAATAAAGCAATGTGCTGTGATAATAAATGCTTATGCACAGTATGGCCATTTAATAATGTGTTTTGTATGAAATTGATGACTTCATGCTTGCTTGGCATCTGTATACTTAGTTGGTGCTATGCAGTATACAGTATACTATGCAATATGTAGTTCTTTAAAAGATCTTATCATTTGTGAATTTTTATATTTTTGTATGGGTGGAGTCAGTTGGATGACCACATATTGGGACCAATTTAAAAGGAAATTTTGCAGAAGTACATTCATTGTGTTTTACTATGCACTATGAGATTTTTCACAAGAATCTTAAATATTACTTTCTTTCGTACATACGATGCTCTTATACTGGATCTGTTTTTTTTTATTTATGTATTTTATTTTTTTGTTCTAACATATTGTCATCATGTTGTACATTATGTTTTGTAAAAGAAAATGTAGTTAAAAAGCACTTTAAAACAGCAAGCAGAATCTTGTCTGTTTATGAAGCCATAATAATGCAGGATGATGTGTTGCCAATGCTTAAAAAATTTCCACAGGTTTTGTCATATCAACTGACTCAAAGTTTTTAAAAAAAGAGTGCAAACTATATTTTGGGGATTTCCAACAGTTATGTGATTCTCCTTTATACCTTTGCTAATAATCATGAATAAAAGAGCATATACTACCAGTCAAAAGTTGGACATGCCTTCTCTTTTCTTTACTATTTTCACCATTTTACTATAGTAAACAGAAAAGTGTTCCAGAACATGTTTTATGTTTTAGATTGCCCATCAACTCAATTCCATTCTATTCAATTGCATTTGTGTCGTCCCAATCGTAATGTAGGTGCTGCAGGTAACCTGTCCAAATGACTGGACCTTTAAATACAAATATGAATCACTGCATGGGCTCAGGAACGCTTCCAAAAACTATCATCGCTGGACAAGTTGTCACCACGCTGAAACCATGCAAAGATATAGACTCAAAAAGTGCTTCAGAAATCAATGCAAAGTTTAAGAATACGATGAACATAATTGTTACGGTGGGGCCTGGCTAGCTTAGTTCTGAGCCCGTTCTCTAAGTCACCCATTCCCTGTCACCTAAATCCTGCCCGGGCCCTACGTGTTTGTACCGGGCTTGAGATATGTTCTGTAATAGCCCTGGGTGATGTGTTTTCCCGACCCTGGTCGGAGGATGATGACGTGTGTTTGCAAAAACTCACAACCACACATCTGGTTCTGGATCCGGCCCACACTCCCCGGTATTCCGTGCACGTCCCTCTGACGACTCAACCACCCTACAGTGAGGTCGCTGGGTGTTCAGAGTTTTTTTAAGGTGAAAATATATATACACAGTAATAGTGTTAGCGTGCTATTTAAAAGTTCAGTCACCAGTCCACAGATAAATGGCTCAGTTCTTTCAGCTCTGCTTCTCTGTTGGCTCTCGGCATCAAACTCTCTGCGTCTGGTTTCCTTTTTTTCCGCGTGTCCACACAGCTGCTTAAATCAACTCTTTTCACACAGCTGCGTCTCATTGTGGGCTAATGACAGAGAGCTTACATCCTCCAAACATATGTCAGTGAGTGAGTCCCTGAGCTGTAAAAAACACCTATGGAAACTGCATCGTAACAATAAATCACTAAAAACCCTCATCTACCTAAAAGCCTGTTTAAAAAGAAGTCTTAAACTGCTTTTTAAATACATCAACAGTGTCAAGACAGTGCTTCAAAGGAATGATCACCTCAATGTCTTAAAAGGGGTTTTTGGGACCACAAGTAACATTTGGCCTGCTGACCTCAGACTATGGCTTGGGGTGTGAAGTTGTAGCAGGTCACAGATGGTAGGAGAGTAGAAGACATAGTCACTGATCAGGGATCTGGAAAGTATGCTGAAGTAAACGACCCAACGCATCATGAGAAAGAGAAAGGGAATAATGTGTAAGGAACATGGATTAAAGTTCATACTGAAACGATACAACATGAAATGTATTGTAATGAGGTGATAATTCATGAGGTTCTTTTCTTTGTCCTTTCTGGCGTGATCTTTTAAGTGTGTGGTTTGCATGTTCGCCCTGCATCTGCATGGCTTTCCTCCCACAGCCTGAAAACAAGCAAATAGGTTGACTGCCAACTCTAAACTACCTGTGGGTTTGAACGTACGCGTGAACCGTCTCTGTATGTCAGCCCTGCAACTCATCGCAGGAGTACAGCCCCGTCACCCTACGTCAGCAGGAACAGGCTGCAGCCCCGCCGCCAACCGTGCAGAGAGTTAAAGTGAACACCTTTTATAAGTAACATTCTGCAGTGTCAGTGTTATTGCTGGAAGGACTTACACTGACATGTGAGTCATGCCAAATGGGAGGCAGTAGCAGAAGTAGAAAAAATGAGCAGTAGTTGTATAGCTCTGTGTGTCACGAATTGTTGAACGCAGTGTTGTCACGAATGTTTTATAATGTTTCGGTGTTTCTAAAATGTTGAACAGGTAATCATGGCATATTAAAGAGATCAAGAATGCCATATAATCAGAGAGGGGTAGTAGTCAAATACATTTACTCCTTTACATGCACTTGAGTAGTTTATTTTAAAAACGTAGTTCTGAGAGTTGTTATTCTTTTTAATCCTCATCAGTTAGAGTTGTGATGACACAAACTGTACTTTCAATTCAATTTCAATTTTATTTATAAGGCGCCACATCACAACCAAAGCCGCCTCGCGGCGCCACAGCTGCTACTTCTGTTCAATTACAGCTGCACGAGCATGAGTAAAATGTGATGTTTGTTTTGGAGCCTGTTTTATCCTGGGAGCTGGTCATTTATGTGAAAAGACAGCACTGCACACCGAGGTACCAGGGATTCATTTAAAACCTTAGAGTGACTCATTGTGGTTTAACTTCTGACTTGACACTGATGGGTAACATCAGACTCGTTCTGTGTGAATCACAGCCAAAAGGATTTCATCAGTTACAGCTACTATGTCTCATGATTCTTGATTTGCAGATTGATGCAATTTACAGAAATGTCTGTGAAGATTCTCAGTCGTCCAGGTCATAGTATCCAAGGCTGTGGTTTTTTCTTCCATCGACTGGACTGGAAATTTGGTTGAAGATGTTTCGCCACCCATCCGGGAAGCTTCTTCAGTTCTAT
>JAQQAE010009684.1:0-14477 GCA_029823295.1 Pseudamia nigra
TGAAAGAAAGCAGTTTTGGACATTTGTTTTATATGAGAACTGAAGGATAAATCCTGATCCACGATCACACCCAAATTTAAACGAACCAACCACTATGAATGTTGTATATCCCCCACACTCATGTGGCGGCGCTGTTTAAAAAATACTGTGTTTTGGGTGAGTGAGAGCTGATTGGCACAGCATTTATAGAGGGAAAAATCCAGCAGACGGAAATATCAGATTGAGCTTTATTTCGGAATAATGAATGGTACTATTTTACTTGTTTTTGTGGTGATTTATTATTATCATTTTTTGTGCAAAAAGCACAAATACTGCTGTTGTTCCAGCATGGAAATGATATTCGGGTCGAAAACACTCTGCGCTTCTTTTTTGCACGGAGAAGACGTACCAAAAGACTGTGGCGTAGAGAAGTTTACTAGCTTCTTGAAATGTACGCCACAGCTTGCTACGGAAGCGTCCATAGACCAAAAAGTGCCAAATTACAGACAGCAGGACTGAATCGAGGCCGGTCAGAGTTCTCACCATCAGAAAACCGCACGGGAGTTCGGATGGAGGCGTACCGAACCGTTCCGAGACCACCTTCTGGAGATGGTCTCGGAACCGAACTTGCAGGTGTTCTGGACTCCAGTCCGCTTTAAGCGAAATAAATGCTCTAGGTGTGAAAGCACCCTAAGACACACGAGTACTTAAAATGACAGATGATTCCACTCCCTTTATACCCATAATTCCACACTGAAGCCAGATCACCTTGTCCATGCATTGTGTCCCACCAAGTGAACCATGGGACTTCAGACTAGTGTAACAGGGTTGATGTGTGGAGGAACCACCCCGTGGTTCAAAGAACAAGGGTGTTAAACTCCCAATCTGTGGACCACTTCCAGCCCACATCCCTCTTACTTCCAGACCGTGACTTGACGTCATAATAATTATGTAAGTTGGCCTTTGAGGTTGATTTTTTTAATTCAGTTTTACCCTTGTAATAATTAAGATCAAGATTTCCTGTAACATTGAAATAACAGAAAACAATTTAATAGAAAAATACATTTGTTTTTTAAATGTAAAATAATTGGAAGGGCGTACGGTGTGGCTCAAATGTGCAGAGAAACTGGCCATTTTTAAGGATGTTTTAGTGTGCTGTACATGCAATGCACAGGTGGTTTCCCCAAATATGTCCACAGAAGCCGGTGTAAGGAGCACAGAATTGGTTTTACATGAAACCTTTTGGAGGACCTGAAGTCTAAGAAGAAGACCAGTTGTAAGCAATCCCAGGACTGCTCAGGCAGAGGAATAGTGGATTACTATAACCGTATAACTGTAATTTATTGACACATAATGTAGTGAAATACTTTTAAGGAACATCTTTGGAAGAAGTTTAGTTTTTCTTTGACAGCGACCATGCACAAAAAGATTCATCACCAGATTCACCAGATTGAGCTACCAGTGAGGTTCTGTCTGCACTCCCTGAGCCGACGAGCACAATATAAAAGAGAATACAAGATTCTAACTACAGTACTAACAAGGTACAACAAAAATGGTACTCACATACATCCCTGCCCAAATTCATACCATAAAACTCACTGATGCCGACACCTGTAAGCACTCACATTCAAACAGTATAAACTTATTAATTTCCCAATTCATCAACTCAGTCATAAATCCAAATGCATATTTATTTCTGAATCTTTATTACCTATGCTGAGGATTTTCATATTCAGCAATTGTTTAATAATGTGTAAAATATTTCAATGGCATTTTCAAAATAGGTCAAAATTTAAATCAAAGTATTCTTCTTCATTGTGAGACGTAGCCTTTGTTGCTTCTAACTCCACAATAATACCAAGAAAAGCTGTCAACAAATACAGGGCATTGTCATCGTAGGTTCTATTCAGAGAAACCCTTAAGTGCAGATATTAGGGTCTGTCTATAGACAGTTTGTATTAAAAAATTCCACAGCCTTCACTAAAGTGGAAATATACTACAAAGACCAACACTATAGTTTGTACCAGGCTGTAAACATGTACTGTACATTTCTGCTCCAAATTTGACCATTATAACACAGAATTCCATGGAGGTTGACTTGCTTTCAGAGCCAGCCCCTAGTGGACACTGACATTGCAGTTTCAGATATGCTGAATTGCGTGCTTGTATCACATGTTGCATGATTCACATGTTGCAGGTGTATAGTTGCATGTTCCACTGTTGGTTCTACCACACCACAAAGCTTGTTCTGGAACCTGTCATTTTCAGATCTGGTAATCGAAAATATGTCGAATATGGGGGATTGGAGCCAGTTTGGTGGAGTCTTTTCTGATTTCTGAGTTAAATGCCCAAACCTGCAGTCATTCATATGGCTGGTCTTTACGTCAGCTCAGTTTTTGGCTTGTTCAAGCCATACGGTGTGGGCTGATTTTTCAGAACAATGAAATTTTAAGATGCTGAAACCCAAGAAAAATCCCTGCTCAATGAAAGTGCCTTTTCATTTATCAATCTTTTATGATCTTATAAACACCACCGGTTCAGATTTCATGTCATGGTTGAAATGCCAGGTGAAGGAGAAAACATAATAGTGTATGTTTGGACTATTTTTAACATGTGGGTGTTGTCTTTAGAAAACCCTCAGTGTTTCACATTAGTGTGTTTTTTTTATTCCTTTCATGCTGTCAAAATATACTTAAGTGTATATTTTTAATTTGAATTTTCTTTTTATTCTTTAGAAAGCACCACTATCACCATGGATGACGACCAGTGCTACTACAACGAGACCATCGCCTTCTTCTACAACCGGAGTGGGAAACACCTCGCCACTGACTGGAACACCGTCAGCAGACTAGTGATGGGCCTCGGCATCACTGTGTGCATCTTCATCATGCTCGCCAACCTTCTGGTGATGATCGCCATCTATGTGAACAGGAGATTCCACTTCCCCATCTACTACCTGATGGCCAACCTGGCTGCTGCTGACTTCTTTGCAGGACTGGCTTACTTCTACTTAATGTTTAACACGGGACCGAACACAAGGCGGCTGACGGTTTCCACGTGGCTGCTGCGCCAAGGCCTGATCGACACCAGCCTGACAGCGTCTGTAGCCAACCTGCTGGCCATCGCCATCGAACGCCACATCACTGTATTCCGAATGCAGCTTCATACACGCATGAGCAACCGCCGCGTAGTGGTTGTGATCGTTATTATCTGGACCATGTCTATAATAATGGGAGCGATTCCCAGTGTGGGCTGGAACTGTATCTGCAGTCTTAAGTCCTGCTCCAACATGGCACCACTTTACAGCAACTCCTACCTGGTGTTTTGGGCGGTTTTTAACCTGGTGACGTTTGTTGTCATGGTGACACTGTATGCCCACATCTTTGTCTATGTACGCCAGAGGACGATGAGGATGTCGAGGCATAGCTCCGGACCACGACGCAACCGGGATACCATGATGTCTCTGCTGAAAACCGTGGTCATTGTGCTCGGTGAGTAAAAGTTACCTGAACCTACAGTCCATTCTCTACAGCCGCACTTTTCAAACAGTGGTCCTTAGCCCCCTGGTGGTCCGTGAAAGTATTGCAAGTGGTTCCTTTCCTTGTAGTTTCAATGAGCCAGCATCAACATGGAAGGTGTCGGGCTGAATTTCCAGAGCTTTGTCTTTGTATCCATTTCCATTTAGTTGATTTACCATCTTAGTGATTTTTTTTTTTTTGGTTTATTTTCATGGTTCTTTTATTTAGGTTTTTATTAGTGTTAGTCATAATTTTGCTCATTTTATGTATTGTTCAATCTTGTTCATTTTGTAGATTATTTGAATCTGTCTTTCAATAATTTTTGCTTGTTGCTTATTATGTTTTGTCCATTTTTTCTTCTTTTTGTTGATCTTGTGCTTATTTTGTTCATTTTGATTTATTAATATGTTACAAAACCACAGGGGCCACTGGAGAAGGGCTAAAGAGCCACATGTGGCCCTGGAGCTGCAGGTCCTACATGTGCAACCCCAACTCCAAAAAAGTTGGGACACTGTCTAAAATGGAAATAAAAACAGAATGCAATGTTTTTGCAAATGTCATCGCCTTGTTCCAAATTTTCTGAGATTCGCTGCTGCCATCAAATTCAGAATGAGCTGCTATTTTCTGTTAAATTTCATATGTTGTTAATGTTTGACTGGGAATAAAATATGGATTTATAATGTTTACAAATCGTTGCATTCTGTATATATATATATATGTTGCAGCAAAAGCAGTCATGTTTTTTTTTAACTTTTGCAACTGCTCTACCTCTGTGAGAGTGGATTTTCCACACTTCCATACCTGAAAAAAGTACAAGGCAAGACTGGAGCCAGAGAATAATAAGAGACTGTCCCAATCTTCCACTGTACTGTCAAGAATAGACACACCCTTTGCAATTCACCACACCCAAAATCACACTAACAGGTAAGAAATAAATCTAATCTCAACACCTGTTCAGCATCAGTCCCCAGGTTGCTTCTTAGTCAGAATGATGGTCCCCTGCTCTAAAGGCAAATATCCTGCAGTGGTAAACAGTATCCAACTTCTTTAATGCATTTCATAAGCATTAATAAAGTTTAAAAAAAATACAGAAACCAGGGAGGAGAAATAAGATCCAAAATAAGATCCATTAAGACCAACTCTGACTGTGGATATGAACGGAATCCTGCCCTGTTTGTCCCTAAGTGAGACATCATAGTCTGAACAAGTTTAGTACCAGAGCTGTCTGTATGTGCTGGCAGACAATGCTGAAGAAACTTGACAGTGTGATATTGAAAAATGCTGCTCTGGATGTACTGTGTATTTTGGAGTCTGGCCAGATTGTTATGAATAGGAACATAATGGAGATAGATGCAAGCTGCTGCTGTCGCCAGCTTGCATCTATCTGTCAAAAGAGATGTACATTCAATTGAGACATCATCAACAAGACCCGGATTACTCAGCTACATTTAGCTCAACAAATAGGAGTAAAAATGCTTGAAATGAAACAAGCAAACATAGTTAGCAATACCCCCTCCTCAGCAAAATTTAAAGGGGGACCAACGTCATGTCATGGAAGATCAACAGTTAATTATAATGCTCGACGGCAAATACCTCCACCAAAGCAGTTGTTCATCCAAACCAGCAAAAAAAGTAAAAAATAAGCAGTATATTGATGAAAATTAACAATGTAAGCATTGAAAGGGTCCTCGCACTCCGTGCGACGGCATCCAGACGCAGCCGAGGGTTCTCTCCAGTGTTGTGCTGCTGGACGTCACCTGCAGAACAATCCGCACAAATTTCACGTCAAACAGATGAGGTCAGTGGCACGAGGCTGTCCCTGTTCCCAGCAGGTGACGCTGTGACATATAGAAAATGATGTACAGACATGGACTTTATCATTTGTCTGTTACCTGCCTGGGCACAACTGACGGAAATTAGCAGCTGGGCTATAATCTGTTATATTTACAGCTGTGTTTGTTTCAGATGTTCGTTAATATGCACTGTCCCTAATAAATAAATGAGTAAAATTATACATATCTGATCATGTTGAGATTCAGCATTTTACTTATTTTATAGGTGGCGTTATAACTGAGATACATTATTGACATATGGTTGTGTTCAGGACGTGATCTTTATCCTACATGTAAAGTTCGGTGCAGATTGGATGAAGAACTGTTCAGTTATAACAGGTTATTTATGACAAGGCCCAAAGTTTTTGGGTCTAAAATTCCAAATTATTGCCAAAATGAAAGAAGGTCCCCCCTAGAGCATGGTGTGGTGGACCACTCTGCAACGCTTTTTCCAAAGTTCATTGTTTTTTGTTATTGCTGTATTCATCCAGTAACAAGGCGTCTCCTTAGGAAACATGGAATGCTTTATCCTGGAGCTCAGCTTGATCTGACAGTTTTATGTCTGTGGATTAAGTGGTGATATGTTTTCCACTTTACAGTTTGTCTACACTCTCCAGCAGTGTGTATCAGTCTGTACGTCAACTCTGCACGCTGCTGCTGCGGAATAATAGTAATAATAATCCTTCTGCAGGAGTGTGAAGTGTGGGAAAATTGCTTTTGGTGCCTGGAAGCAGGATGTGTTGGTCCAAGACAAAACATACCGAGGGATTCCATGTGATTTGTCTCTTGTGTGCTGTGTTATCTCATCCTGTTGCTTCTGTTGTCTTTGTGCCGCACACGGACGCATGCAGACTTTTTCACTACAAGGTGAATACCTGTACTTTAAAGTAGTACTCATTCTTAGTCATCGTAGTTTGTTCTCGTACTTTAAGGAGAAACAGGCAAAACATACAGTACATCGAGTTTCCAAATAGAACATTTTAAATTAATTGTCGTTTTCTGAACAGGACTTTGTAAATTTAGATGATATGTAACATCTGGGCCTCTTAAAGAAACCCTACTGCATAAATCAGGGGTTTCCAATCATTGCCACAAAGGGCCAAGACACTGCACTTTTTCTTTCCAACCAGTGTCTTCATCAGGTGATTTCATTGAATTCCTTCCCACTGATTGCACTAAGTGAAAACACCTGCTTTAATGAGTGGTTGGTAAGAAAACCTGCAGTGTCTCGGCCCTTTGTGGCAATGATTGGACACCCCTGGCATAAATGATGTTTTTGTTAATTCTTGGGTTTATCCAGTTGATTTTCTGTGAGTTTTCTCACTCGTTTGGATCGTTTTGTTTGCATGTTTGATGATTTTCCAAGGCGTGTGGTTTTTCTTCCATCGACTGGACTGGAAATTTGGTTGAAAACGTTTCGACACCCATCCGGGAAGCTTCTTCAGTGCTTCTTTTGATGATTTTGTTCAATTTTCTGAAATATTTGTTCATTGTTCATTTTTATTTATGTTGTTATTTACATTGTTATTATATATAGCATTTAACAAGTTAAATCAATTTTTTAATCAGTGGTTTACTCATTTGGATCATATATAACTTGTTCATTATTTTTTCATTTATTTTGTTCATTTTACTCAGTTCTTTGATTCTTTTGTTCATTTCCTCATTTATTCATTTCATTATTGTTCTTTTCTTTCATCAGTTGGTTCATTTTATAGATTATGCTTTTATTTTGGGGGTGGGTATTTTTGTGGATTATTTTGTTATTATTTTGTTCATTTTCTGAATTATTATGACCATTATTGTTCATCTCTTTGATTATTTAGTTCATTTTTGTTCATTATTTTCCTTATTTTGTTGATTTTGTTCATTCCTTTCTTCACAACATTAAATTACAATGAATCAAATAAAACCACTAGAAATATAGATAGATATTGTGTGAGATTACCGGTAGAATCAATTTTTGGTCCAATTTTGGCTCATTTTTGTTCATTTTCTTTCTTATGTCATTAGTTTCTGGTTTATTTGGTTTATTCTCTTGCTTATTTACTCTTTTTTCTTTTGTTTCCTTGCACAGAAAAGGCAAAAAGTAATACATGAACAATTTGCCAAGTCAGAAAATGATGGAAATTTTCCGGCGGACCCAAAACCTACAACGTTGGTGTGATTAAAACACTTAATTTGCAGGTAACTGGATAAAAATGTGCTTAGTCCTCATTTAAACTCAAACAAAGTGGGTCTTTAATGGCACTGTTACGCAGTAGAAATGATTCACGACGCACTGACTCACGTCTATTGTGACATGAAACCTGTAAACAGCTACATTTTTAATGAATTGATCATTACCTCACTTCACTGCGTTTTTCCATTCGGTAATGGCTGCGTGGGATTTGAAAAGTTGTGTCATTGCAGCTGCTCGTGCATTTATGTTGACAGTTGACCTCATACAACATCGGGAAATAGTCTGAGTCATACCATAACACTTGCTACTATCCCCAAAAATCCTTGTAATTAAACCCAAACATATGGACATATAACTCCTGGTGAAACACCGGAGGATTCCTCAGAAGGAGAACAATGTGTCACACCTTTCTCAGACTGGTCTTTTATGAATGCCTGACTCGGAATCAGTGACGTGATCAGTCAACTTTGTAAACAATTAAAAACAGTTTACGTCGCCTAGAAATGATGTAGACACTGAAAGCAGCTCAGACCACTCTACAGCCAGTTAACAGAGAAATCAAAATGTCTAGTGATGAAATGACTGCACACACAGTTGGTTCAGAACAACTGAATGGCTGCTGATTTTGGCCAAAAGGATGAGGTAAATAAACACTGGACTCAGACCGGTGAGATAATGGCTTCATACCAGCTCTGTTAGCTTTAAATAAATAATGCTAAACTGTAAATGAATGGACACGTCTTTGCAGTGTAATATACCATGTCTATTTGAGTCAAGCCTTACACGTCCCATCTTTATTGATACAAACCCCAATTCCAGTGAAGTTGAGACGTAATCCTTTCCAGCCTGCAGTATATTCAACTGAATTTACTACAAAGACACACTGATAGACATCTTCATCCTCTGGGCTGAAGGTGTCAGACTTTGGTTTGTTGCAGTGAACACTCTTGAATTAAAAGCCTAGGGTCACCAAACTTTAACCAAATGTGTATGAGGTCAAGATCTTGGTCACATTGGATAATGAGCAACTTTGGATTTGAAGTAAAGGTCAAAGTAATTTTTTTGTTAACATAACTACCCATGGATGGAGAAGTCGAGGGTCACCACACTTGCAACAAAGGTGTAGATGAAGTCCTGATGTGGAAGGAGGCTGAGGGGAATCACTGGCATCGGGCACTGTTTTTTTTTGTGTTTCTTTTGCAAATATTCACTCTTTTTGAATTTGATGCCTGCAACATGTTTCAGAAGAGCTGGGACCGGGGTATGTCCCCCACTGCGTTACATCAACTTTCCTTGTAAGAACACTTAATAAGTGTTCAACTGTCAAAGCCTTGTGTCTTGACATTGTTTTTCCTGAAATAGACATTGCTTGGATGCAGCATATGTTGCTCCAAAACGTGTTTGTACCTTTTAACATCAATGGTGTCTTCACAGATGTGCAAATCCCCCCCGACAGTGAACTAACAGCGACTTTCTGAAGTGTTCCTGAGTCCATGTGGTAATATCCCGTACAAAATGATGTGGGTTTTTAATGCAGTGCCGCCTGAGACTTTCACAGAGCCCAAAGAAAATCAAATCAACACACTTTGTTTTATCAACACTCTGAGAGAAGTCTTCAATAAACACATATATGGGACCTTTAATGAAACCAGTAAAAATTTTTTGATGTTTTAACATGGAACAGACATGTGAAGAGTGAAGAATCATCAGAATCAAAACGTTTCAGAAAGCACACACAGTTGTATTATATCTTGTGAATATTTGACAAATCATTGTTTTACATTCTCAAATAACTCAGTTCATTTCTTTTTAGGGGTTTTCTGAGTGAGGGTGTGATGTGTTTTGTTCTGCTGTCAGGAATCCACTGCTGTTTTGAAGTGATTTCATCGATATAACACAGCAGATATAAACCCTCCTGTCTGATTACAATCATCTCCACACTCCTTTTCTATTAAATTTGGAAAATTCCCTTTGTGTGTTTTTTGTTATCGTGGTTAAAATGAAACAAAAGTGGTCAGAAGGCTTTGAGAGGGGTGGAGACCGACTGTCAGTACATTCACAAGGGATCTTCAGTTAGTCATAAGAAGTAAAGTTCACCTCTGTAAAATGGCCAGTGTTTATCTGTCCAACTCAGAAACATTTATCATCTTCACTCATTGTTGAAAAGAAGACACCTCGAACAGCAAAAATAGAAACAGGCAGTTGCATTGAAACGTTTCATCGCAGTTGATGAATGTTTTCCATCATAATAGACAATGACAAGCAGATAGACAGTGGATCTCATGTATGAAGCTTGGATTAGGTGTGAGAGAAATTTAAGAGTGTTTAGTCGTATTTTTGGGCGTCACGGTGGTGCAGTGGGTAGCACTTATGCCTCACAGCTAGGAGGTCCTTGGTTTGATCCCAAGGCCGGCTGACGGGGTCTTTCTGTGTGCACTTTACATGTTCTCCCCGTGTCTGTGTGGGTTCTCTCTGGGTACTCCAGCTTCCTCCCACAACCAAAAACATGCACTAGGGGTTAGGTGAATTAGTCACTCTAAATTGTCCATAGGTATGAATGTGAGTGTGATGGTGATCTATCGCCATGTGTCAGCCCTGTGGTGAACTGACGACTCATCCAGGGTGTACCCTGCCTTAGCCCTAAGTCAGCTGGGATAGGCTCCATCCTAATCAGTGAGATACCGGCTACTATTTATGATCATCTCATTTCTTCGACCTGTTTCATATCAGTCATGAAGATTTTTGTTTCAGAACGATGGCGTTTTTTTCTATCTTAGATCATTTTGTCTCCATATTGCTGCCCTAATGCCATTGACGACTGTAGCTTTTAATTTCCTGATCATTTGAGATCACACAATAACAACAGACGCTGCTTCATCTTTGTCATCTGTTGGGAAATTCCTTCTTTTACCCTTTGGCCTTCAGTCTCCAGTGTGATAAAGGCTAAAATCTGTAGCTTCGGGGGTTTTATTTTGTTAGGGAAAGTTACAGTGAGTTCTGCCTTTACTGTTTAATCAGAAAGCAAACCCACCAGCGTTTTTTTTTTCCCCCATCTGCTCACCAGATGATAAGAAAGGCTCTCCTGCTGCCTCATGTCCTCTTCACTTGTCCCTCTGTGGATGCTGTAAACCCAGTAATGGCTGATTTTGTTTCCAAGGACTGGCTGAGATGGAAAAAAAACATATATTACCACTGGTTTCATACACTTGAACATAAATACGTACAAACACGTATCATATGGAGTCTCTCATACTCATTCTCAGGCTTATTAAAAAACAGGGAGACGTGACATTCATGTAAACTCATGAATGTCACAATTTAGTCAAATGTTGGGAAAAGAAAAGCGCCATCTGGCAAAGAAACTCAAGTGTGTGCCAAATACAACAGAACATATGTCCTCTTTAGGGATAAAGATGCACACGCACACACACACACACACACACACTCAGGAAGACATGTTTTTCCTCATGGTAAGAAAATAAGTGAGGAGAGATGCTGAAGAAAGGACATGAAACTGATATGTGAGAAAAATGTCTATTAACAGCCTGACTACTTTCACTGTTGATTATTTTCTGCATCAGTGGTTCTCACACTTTGTCAGCTCAAAACCCAAAAGATGAATTTGGCCAATTCCCCTTGAGACTAAACATAGGGTGCTCATTTCATGTGATCTGTACCTCATCCAGCCAGATTTAACTCTTCAACAGGCATTGTGCAACATTGCACCTTTACCTCCGCCAAGGACTGGTGGGGGATGTTTTTGTTTGTCTGTTAGCAACATTACTCAAAACACCATGAATGGATTTTTATGACATTTGCAGAAAAGGAACAGATGATTAAATACTGATGGTGTTCCGGATCACCATTTCAGCGCACAGTGCACTGGGTTGAAGGTGTTTCAACGCACAATGCTCACTCACCGACCAATCAAAATCTAGAAGGGGTGGGACAAAGGAAGAAAACACTGTAAACTTCTCTGCACCATGATGGAGGGAAACTGGCTGACAACTCAGTTTATGATCAAACACTGAAGGATTTCCATGATTTTGTGAAGGAACCTCCATTACAGTTTCAAACATTACTACGGGAAAACAACATTTTTACATGTCGCCATGATGCAGCCACGGACATGCATCGTGTGTTGGTATGTCATTAAATTCAAGGCTATTCTCTCTGTACTGTACCCCAAGGCCCTTTTAGGAGCTACTGTCTGCCAAAGAATGAGTGACCTGCATGTAACCACAGCAATAGAAAATGCTGTGTGAAGCGCTCTGCAGTAGTGAAGTAACACAGAGAGCACTGCAGGTGCTAAAAATGCTTCCTGTGGACACGAGCACTAATAATGTCATAAGAGGGAAATGAGACGCCTTGGTGGAGATTTGTGCTCTCCGAGTGCTTTCTAGTTCATCATCAAGTTACTCCAATTAAAACTTGGTTAATTCTATTTTTCCTTACTTCTGTACTACTGTACTTCTGAATGACAAAATAATAGAAAATAACACAAAGTGAACAAAATAATCAAGAGGTCTGACAAATGTCAAAATTAATGGATCCCCAGTCAAAAGAAGCTCCACAACTCAATTTTAGTGTTTGAGATTCACTGAATATTTGGTCTCTGTGTTCAGAAAATATCATTCTTGGTTCACAACCCAAAACAGAAAATATTCACATTTACAATGCTGTGAGCAGAATTTAGGCTCCTTTCTCATACGATAATTGGTATCAGAATTTTTTCTATCACAGCAGTTGCTGAAATTTGAGTCCGGTGTTGGCTCTTGTGCATTTCCTCCATGAATGATCTGATTATCCTAAATCTTATCGTGCTGTATGCAATCACATGATCAGACAGTATGGAGTGCCAACACATACAACTGCCCACGACACATGCAACTGCCACAGTGTTTCAATCATACCCAAAATATGCTGTGATTCCACCCTTAATTTGTGCATTAGCACTTTCATCAGAGTGTTAAAGTGGCTGTTGTCCACACATTTAAACGCTGGCATCCACTTCCACTTTCTTTTCCCTGCCGTTACAGGGTCTTTGTGTTTTCTGGCTCATGAGCGGCAGAACCAATCAGGGCTGAGCGTGAGCCAAATCCTCCAATAACCAATGCGGAAGCACGGCTGGCATGCAGAGCGCATTGTCACCTGTTTTCTGTGCATTTGACTGGGTGTGCATGTGGCCCAGTGTAAAGCACTTAGTGAAAGAAATGACTGTGCACACTTCCTTTCTAATCACTCATAAATGCAGCATCTGTCACTGTGAATGCAGTTCTAAGACCAAATGTCCAATGTACTGTATACCCTTACACATGTACAGTATCATTAATAACTTACCAGAGAGGACCTTCCAAGTCCAAAATGTACGTGAATGTGTGTGTAAATTATTCTTCTGGTTGATCAACATCTCACTAAAATGTGTGTGAGTTTGACCTGCCTTCATGTGTCTCATTCGATCATTACACTGTATTTTTCAAGACTGAAAAAGGAAATGTTACAGTGATGATCACTATCCGATATACGTACATAGGCTAAGTTCACACTGCAGGTCTTGATGCTAAACTCTGATTTTTCGCTAAAATTAGATTTTTTTTTTGCGTGATTGTTCATATTATATTTTAAACGTGACATCCATCAGACTCTAGTGTGAACAGTCTATGGTTCTGAAGTGACCCACATGTGCACTTAAGAAGACTTAATGTCCCATGCAGTTCACTCCTGACTGGTTGGTGGCGCTAATGCACCAATAAGTTGTTTGTCAACTGCCATAAACTCTAAAAAAGAAGCAGAGCACTGTATTTGTGGAAGTAGATATGATGCTACACAAACCGGAGTGTGTGGATCAATTTTGAAGTTGTGCAGTCAGAGTTGACAAAATTATGACTGAGTGATTCGAAGTCCATTGTTTGCATCTGATTTTGTTGCGTCCCGCCTCCTCCAGCTCAGAGTAGTGACGTCTGTCTCAAATCGATGAGGTAAACGTCGGATGAAATACGACTTGACTGTTCAGACTGAGGTCACTTTGAAAAAGATCAGATACGTATCTGATTCAGGACACATATGAAAACAGCCTGCGTCTGGTTTGAAAATATCAGATTGTGCTGTTCAGACTGTCATGAAAAAATCAGATATGGGTTACATACTGTGAAAAAATCAGATTTTTTTCTGTGTGAACGTAGCCATAGAGTCATTTTAAGTACTTCAAATGTGTTTTTACACAGTAATGAGAAGCCATTGCTTATTTTACTACATGAAATATTTGATGGGTCCTGCTGGGACAAACGTTCCTCCACAGGGTGGGTTGCTGCTGCCTGAAAAAGTTTGGGTCCCCTCTTAAGGTTGGACAGTTGTACAGGTGACTTTTTCATTGTCTCGTGTTACATATATGACATAAGGTAAAGGTGCTGTTGACTACTTCTTGTTTCTACTGTTGGATTGAATATTGGTGTTGGCATATTATATTCATATGTGTGTGTCCTGACTCTTGTCCTGACTTTTTGTCCCAGTCTGGCCCTGCTGTGCATTACTGGACAGAAAACAGACCAGTTCCTCATTCAGGATTTACCCTAAAGGAACAGAAGCTGATACATGACAGACAACTTCGATCATCCATACAATCTGGTTTAAATGAGCAAACTAATATTCAGGAGCTAAAATAAAACAGATGAACTAAACACTGCTTAAAAGAAGGACAGTAGTTGCATGTATTGTCTCTGATCGCTCTGGTGTAGACGTTGTCTCTCAAAATGTGAAGAAAACAAGAAAGTGTGAGGTTTAAAACACTGGATTTGTCAGTGAGTGGTGGTGTACAGCATGTGCCAAAAGTAGGTTCACGGTGGTTTCACTATTTGTTTCATGTTTTAGATGTAATTTATCCAAACCATCATGACATAAAAAACCTATGCCAGATCAAACATGCGAATCATTGGTATTTCGCTGTGGCGACCCCTGAGGGGAGCAGCC
>JAQQAE010009685.1:0-14477 GCA_029823295.1 Pseudamia nigra
TAATTGTTTTTAATATCAATTTAGATGTTGCTGTATTTTTGTAGATTTTGTTCTAAAACACCCTGCTTCACATACATTAAAAAAAAAATTATGTTCATCTTTTTTAATTATCTTCATTTATTGTCACTGTCCTGAAAATATTTTCTTCATTTTCAAAATCATTTTCTTATGACATTTTTGTTCACTTTTTAAATTTTTTTTTTGTTGCTGTCTTGAAAATAGTCTTCATTTGGCTGTAATTCATGTTCATTTACATGATTATTTTTTCATTTTCTGTTCAATTTTGTTCAATTTATTTATGATGGTTTTTTTGCATATTATAGTTGCTCATTTTGTGAATTTTTCTCATATTCCCATGACATTTTTGTTCACATTTTAAATTTATTTATTGTTGCTGTCTTCATTTGGCTCTAATTTATGTTCATTTACCTGATTATTTTGTCATTTTATGTTCAATTTTGTTCAATTTATTTGTTCTTTGAAATATTTTCTTCACATTTTAAATTTTTATAATTTATCGTCAATGTTACAAAAATATTCTTCATTTGGGTCTAATTTATGTTAATTTACCTAATTATTTTCTCATTTCCTAATCAGTTTTGTTCAATTTGTTTCATTTTGGTAATTTTCTTTATTAATGAGCAAAAATAAACAAAAAATGTGGTGGTTTGTTTTGTGCATTTTGTTTGTTTTTTAATGACATTTTTTGTTTTGTACGCAATTTAAATAATTTTGTTCATTTCACTGGTTGACATAAAGGGCTACATAAATAAAGTACATTACATTACATTTACAGCCACTGTTTTGCAAATATTCTTTGAGTCTAATTTCTGTTCATTTGCTTGAATCATTTTTTGCTTTTGCACTTACTGTGGCTTCATTTGTTGATTTGATTATTTTTTTTCCTCAACTGTGTTCATTTTGTCACAAATTTGTGCATTTACTTGATTGTGTTGTGAATTTTATTTCCTAAAATTATGATCATTTGTTCATTTTATTGACTTTTTGTTCATTTTGTTGCTAATTTAGCTGATATAAATTGTTTCATTCTGTTGCTGCTTTTATTCATCTATGTTCATTTTCTTCTTTGTTTTATTGACTTTGTTGTTTATTTTATTGCATCCTCATCTTGCTTATTATGTTCAGCTTATTGACTGTTTGGTTTAGTTTTCATTCTTCTGTTGTTTGTTTTCAGTGGCATATTTTGTCCATTTTTTTGAATTATTTTGTTAAACATTTGCTTCATTTTGTTGATTTTGCTCATTCCTTAATGAGCAAAATCAACAAAATTGCTTTTTGTTAAATTTCTGCTCATTTTCCTCATTATTTTTGTAGATTTTGTTCATTTTGTTAATCAGTTCAGTTTTTTATTCATTAGTTTTGTTGAATGCTATTAATTTTTTAAAAATTTAATTGCTGCTCTTTTTTTCTCAATGACAATTTTATTTAATCACTTCTGTTCATTTTCATGTTAATGTTGATCGAGTTACTTTTGTTCATTTTGTTGGTTAATTCACTTTATTCATTATTTTAATTTTGGTCAGTTTTTTGACTTTCGTTCAGTTTATTACTCTTCATTCGTTATTTTTTTTCTTGTTTTTGATCATTTTGTCCCTCGTTTTATTGATTTAATTAACATGTTATTTTTTCTATTTTGTTACTTAATGTGTTCAGTTTTTAAAAATTTTATTCTATTTTGTTCAGTTTATTTTGTTTCATTCTGTACATTTTGCAGCGTCTTTTAATCACTTTTTTGTATATTTTGGTCCTGGTTTCATTGAATTTAACATTATTTGTCACGTTACATGTGTACTCTTCTCCATTTTTATTACATGTTCGAAACAAATCAATAATTTCTTCCTATTGTTGCTTAATTTCTTCAGTTTTTTTACTAATCAGTTATTTTTGTTTGATTCTTAACGGTTTGTTGCGTCTCTTATTGATTTTTGTTCCTCGTTTCATTGATTTTGTCGATTCATTTGATCGATTTGTTGCTTATTTTGTCCATGTTTTTAACTACTTTTGTTCGGTTTTCGCTTCCCTATAAAAACATTAAAATTCCAAACCAATAATTTTCTCCAGGAAATATGATCGACGCTCGGAAAAATCCAGGAGGCTCCAGAGATGCCTGAATAATAAAACTGAACCCCCGGCCTTCAGCCCACACAGACACTGCTCAACGGATCACATTTGTGGACGCGCTCTTTTCGGTTCTTTATCCGGTGCGCTCCATCTTTCCCACATCAGGACCAGGATTCCCACTCCTCGTGTTCACGGCGGACCTTGATTTATCAGCCATACAATTAAGGCACGCGGTGAATGCCACGAGAGGAATCACAGCGCATCGCCATGGAGACGTCCCATAATAAAAACTCACTGCATCCAGTACTGTACATTTATACTGTAATTATTCATACCATTATTCCAACGTGACAATATATGCTAATAAATGTTTTTTTTTTTTTTGCTGAACGAGTCACATCAAAGTATTTTTATGTATTTTACTCTAAAATGTTATAGCTAATAAGATGTAAAAGACTGAGGACTGAATGTTTTCTGTTAAAATAAGCATTAGATTTAAAAACGTGGACAAAAACCTATAAAATAAAAAGATCAGCAAAGTGAACATAAGCTGACATCAGTAAAAATACTGAAGCTAATGAACAGAATTAAAAAGTGGGCAAAGTCAGAAAGAATTAATAAAATGGGCCATATACACAGTGGAAAAAGCAAAAATAATAGAGCAATGACCTAAAACAGCAACCACAAAATAATAACAATACAAATAAACAAAATAATAGACAAAAAATGAACAAAAAAGAACAAATTCATCATTAAGAAAATAAATGTGTAAAACAAGCATAAAGCTCTCAAAATCACCAGGACAGGGACCAAAATAAGAATATAAATATCCAAAGTCGGCGCAAAAACAAAGAGACATAGATAAAAGTCAACAAATTAACCAAATTTGATAAATAATGAATGTGAAGGAAGCAAATCAAGCAGAAGAAATGAACAATAATGACCAAAATAAACAAGGAAATACAAATGCGCAAGACTGTAGAAAAAGTAGCCCAATAAACAAAATAAAAAATAAATCAGGAGTTAAAAAAACACTACTGAAGTAAGAGTATTATTACTTCATAATTGTAATGTCTCAATTCAAAGCAGTACTCATAAGTAAAAGTACAAGAGTAATAACTTCACAATGTAAAATTTAATACAGCGTTCAAACAGGTTATTTTGTTCATTTTCATTAATTTACTTGATTATTTTGATAGTTTTGGCTCATTTTGTTGGTTATTTTGAGTTTTTAATGTGATTGATTAGTGCTTGCTTATTAATTCTGTTGATTTGTTTTGTTCATTTTAATTTTTTTAATTTCAACCTTTTACTCTTACTCATTGGGTTGTGGATAAAGTTTTAGATTTGTTAATTTCCTTGACTATTTTTGCTCATTTTGCGGCTAATTCTGTTGAATTTTCATGTTATTTTGTCCATTTCTCTAAAGTTACTTGATTTTGACAATTTTTTGCTCATTTTGTTGCTTAATTTATTAATTTTGCTGATTTACTTGATTGTTTCATTCAATTTTAATTATTTTTTATTATTTCAAACTTTTATTCCTACTTTTTGAGGCAGAAGAAAATGTAACTGAATAGAAGTACATTGTTCATCACAAATGTAACTCGAGTAACAAGGATTCTGCAGAACTACTCACTGAAGTACAATTAGTACATGTAAAGGAGTAAATGTACTTCAGTAGTACCCATCTCTGCCTGTAACAGAACAACACAACAACAGATAAGTATATCTTTAATAATGAACATGTTCAAATCTAAGAATCCGATAGTGACCTCTGGTACAATGTAGATACAATTCAGGGGTGACTTAAAACTTTTTTTTTGCATATAAATGTCCTAAATTCCAATACCTTTTATATAACTCTTGATTGCTCCACAATCATACTCCCTCTCTTGTCGTTTCCCTTGCATACACACAATATAGCAAGCAATTAAAAAAAGAAAAAGAGTCACAAACATATACCATATAACCTAGTCTCTGTGTTTCATACACTGGACAATAAATCAGTTTAAGCATAATAATAATAATAATAATAATAATGCTACAGTTAAACATTTGAGGCGACCTCCGTTAGAAATGCCGGTACATTAAAGCTTACATTTCTGACGATGATGAAGACAGGTTATACGGATGAAGATGCAGATTAGAATTAGGTTAAGAAAGGGAAAGAAAAGAACAAAATAAGAAAGTGACAGGCCTGGCTGGGATTTCAAACGTGCTACATTGTCTTTAGGGGGAAAAGAGAAACAGCGACCCCTGCAGGATCAACAGGGAATAGAAGGAAATAAATAAATACTAACAGGGAAACAGGGACAGAAAAGCAAATATTTTTATCCAGCGTTTCCCAAACTTTCGGCTCAGTATCCAAATGTCGAGTCGAAGAAAAATAAATCCACACACCGGTATTTTTATGAATTTTCTGTCTTAAGTGTAAAACATAAGATGTATAGGAATCAAGGTGACTTATTTTGTATTCTCATAAAAAATGAGCAAAATAAGAATATGAAAAAAATTGGACAAAATAATATGAACAAAATGAATACAAATTAACTAACAAAGTTAAAAAAGTAACAAAAAAAGGGCCAAAATAGCAGAAAAAAAGATGTTTTAAAATTACCAATGATATTCAAAATATTAACAAAGTATAAAAATGAACAAAAGTGGCCAATCAAAGAAATTAAAATGAACACAGCGCTCAACAAAACGAACAAAAGTAAATAAATTCACAAAAACAAACAAAAAGATAATCAGTAAAAATGACCAAAATAATGAAAAAATAATTACAAAAATTGCCAACCAAATAAAATCAACAAACTCATCAGGAAAATTTAAATATTCATAGTAAGGCCTGGACAAAAACAGAAATAAATAAATAAAATAATTAATAAAAGGGGGCAAAAATTAACAAATGATCAAAAATTAAGAAAATACAAGCACAAAAAAGAAAGAAAATAATCAGTAAAACTTACCAAAAATTGACAAAATATTAAAAAAACAAATCAACCAAATAAAAAAGGATTAAAAAAGTTAAAGTATTGATGGAAATCAACCAAATAATGAATTAAATAACTGGAGAACTGCAAAAACAGCTGGAAAATTAATACAATGAATTAAAAAACAATTTTAAAAAATGAACAAAGTTGAGCACAACTACCAGAAAAAAAAATAAAAGTGAGCAAAAGAAATACCGTAAGAACTAAATAATAAAATAACAAAAAAATAACCAAAATAGACAAAATAATGAACAAAAATGGTTGAGAAAAAAAAAACAAAAAAATAAAGACATCATTTAAAATCATCAACAGATTGCTGGCTGAAAAGAAAAGGCTCGATGACCGACTCTGGGCCCTGAACCTCAGTTTGGGAAACGTTGATTTCAATCGCTAAAACCTGAACTCCTTGCGTTACATCTCATAAATAAGAAAGAGAGGGACCATCTTTAAGAGCGTTTCACCTGTTCTCCCTGAATCTCGCGCTGGTAAATCTGAGGTACAGTACTGAAAATCAAATCATTTATACTACGGCAGAACAGAACTGTTAAGGCTCCAGTCCGGAGACAAACAAAACGTCACATACTCCCACCTTAATGTCACTTTTGAAGCCAGGTGATACGATAACTCAAAATATTTTTCTAACATTTATACTTCCTAAAGTCACAACCTGCACGATTAAGTCAAACAGAAACTTTCCGTGTACACATTCCTCCACCAAATTAAGACACCCTGACATGAAAAACGGGCGCGATAGAACTTCTTTTTTCTTCTCATAATATAAAATACAACTTGCCACAAATAGATAGCAGACATTTTGTCAATAAAGTGTTGTTCACTCATAAATTTAACCAATACAAGCACTTAACATTTCTCCAACACACAAACCACAAAGTGAACAGTCACTGAATATCAGCAGCATGTTGTCAAAGATTTAAAACAGACGTGCAGATATTTGTTACTTATTATTAGTTAACAATGCAACTTCTGGGGCAGCGATAGAGATTTATAAGGCTAAAAAATACAGAAAAATCAAGAAAATATACTTCTGAAGCGATTCAACTGGTGGAACTAGCTTCATCCCTGCACACAGTTTGAAGACTGGGAGCAATGAGGCTCAAAGTTTGACGCGGGCCCAAGTCACCAAAATTAAATAAGAAAAAAAATATTAGTTTTGGACTTCTTTAAGTCCGTGTGTTTTCTTCTTAAATCTGAGGATCGTTAAGTCCATCCAACTGTTAATGAAGCTTCCGAGGCAGGGGTCGCCCGCTCACTTCTGACGATCCTGGAGGGAAACAAAAACCGAGAAAAAAGTTTAACACAGCATCAGTCACACCTCGTTTACTCTAAAAGTAGTCATGATTGTTAAGTGATTAATACAGCGACAGTGATAATGGTTATAGTTTACACAATTCTGAATAAAACAAATAAATGCACAAATCTAAGAAAAATTCCATGACAGGCTTAGAAATTGTGTTCATAAATTTGTCTTGAAAAATTAAAGGTGCTGTCTATGATGTTGGGAATCTACGGTAGCTCATAGCCGATTATTTGTGGCAGATCGATATAAATGATTAATCAGATGACCTGCCAGTCAACCCGGCTTACAACAAGCTACTATTTCTGTTCTTTTTTTATCTGCACCAGATGTTGACGGAATCTGAAATGCAGGCTGTCTGTCCTCAGTCATCCTGTGGTCAGATATGCTACAGATGCTAGCCCCCTGGTAGCCCCCACTACGACGGTTTTCAACTCTGAGTGCGTGAGTTCATGCCCCTATGAGTTTGTCAGCTGTGCTGACTGGCCGGTCGCCTGCCTCCTTATTTAAAGAGGACCGCTACAAACAATGGGCTACTAGCTAGATTTCCAACATCGTAAAATGCATCTGTAATACAGAAATAATCATCTGGTTGAATACATCATATTCAAATCAATTCAATAACCTTGACACAGTGACTAAGGAGGGCATGAAACACTTTGTTTCATAATAATGTGGTTTACTTTAGTTCTAAATTACACGATAACCCACTCTTCATCAGAAAGAGTTGAATTTAATTTTGTCACCAGCAGGTTGCGCTTCTGAGGACAACACGACTGTATGCAAATCAGCAAATCACTTATATTTTTGTTATGCTAATGTTCCATAAGGAGTTGGGTTTGTTTCTCTGTAATGCAAACCTGAACAAGAAGCCGTCTGTCCAGTTTTGGGAAACATTAACTACAGGAAATGTTTCAATGATGCTGTGATACTATTAATTTCCAAGACAAACTAATATTAGCCCTTGGAATATTCATATGTGTAAACTATGGATGGTTTGGCCCCAGAGGCGTTAGAAGTATAGTGAAATGTTTGGATTGACATATGAAAATATGTCTACACTATAATATTAAATGCATAATGTATACCTGCTTTAAATGTCAAGAGCTGCCTCCTGTATATAATGCATATAGACATATACTGTATGACCTTTGCATATATGACCTTATAATTTTTCCATAGTCACAGCATGTTTGGAATCAGCCTAGTCAAAAACCCAGTGGAATATGATATTTTCAATCTCATTGCAAAGCTAGGAATGAATGAAAGTCAAAGTGCAATAATTTCAAACCCTAGCTATACTACTTTTGGTACAATAGGTCAAAAAAGGCTTTTTGAATTGTTAATTCTGTGAACAATTAGTGTACAAATTAGGTGGTGGTTGCCATAGTAACCCTCCCCCCTATCCTAGACTGCCCATGTGACAAGTATGATTAGTTTGAGTCCAGGGACTCTGGAGATACAGAGCCAAATGTTTAGAATGACACACATACAAACAAAGCCCTCCAATATCTATATCCCCCACCCTAATTCTTATAAATAATAAAAACTATGCATTCTAATTAGCATACATGGTTGATTTGCATATGGTTGACCAACTGTGACATCAGACAGTGCCTCCTGCTGGTCACAAGGGGAAATAAAACAGATTGTTCTGATGAATTCAAGTAACTAACAAATTTTATTGCAGTGTTGTATCTTAGCAAAGACACAAAAACTAACCCATGTTAAAATTATTCAGAAAGAACAACATCTGTGTCCAGACATGCTATCCAGAGGATGGATGAAGTTGCATTAAATGTGTTCTTGTTAACTGAATGTCTGACCTGTGTGATTCAATTTAAGTTATGGTATATCATGGTACAGATACAATTTAAATTACAATAGGCTCTCGCCTATACACTGCGTGTATGGGCTCGGGCCTAATGACCAGATTGCATTTATACCTACATGAGAGGAGTACGTGATGTGATTCAGACAACCTCTGAATGATGTGTTTATACGTTGTATGAATAGATATTTTCTGTTATCTGGATAGCGTATCGGGAAACAAATCAGAGGGGTCTGTATCATGAAGCAGCATTAAGGGGTTTGCGTGTCGTCCTCTGGTTCAGCCCAGGATTTCCAGTTTAGTAGTAGTTTAGTAATAATCATACTACTTCACCCTGACAACTCCGCTGGTTGAGCTAGCTTGGTTTAGAGCAGGTTAAGCTTAAAATTATGGATCACAAGGTCCCAAAGCTCTAACCACTGAACCACTACTGACCAATCAGATCTAATACAACACCCCTCAGAGCAAGGAGGGTGAATTAAAAAAAAAAAAAAAAAAAGAGAAAATTCACAATGGACTGAGTTCAGGGTGCAGAGGCATATGAAAAAAATAATCTACAGAGCATCTAGAGCTTGTGACCGTCCATTTTTTTTCTAATATAAACTTGAGCACTGAAGCGTTCAATTTGTTATCACATTGGTAATAACGTAACAGTGCGTTTTAAAAGTTCTCTTTACTCTCAGATTGTTTAACACAACCAAATTGAAAAATTAAAGGCTAAAATTGTTTTACATGCCAGAAGGATTATAATTTTAACTCAAATTAGACAGAGCCTTGATATTCACATTAACTCACTCATTCAGTGACAATCTACTGTCTCATTCCTCTTTTCTGCAGCAGCTGCATTGTTTTTAAACTGTTTTATATATTAATTCCCTTGCATCTGTTTAAATGATTATGTATTAGTCGCTTCTCTGTCTGTGATCGGTCACCGGGTGAGTACTTGGCAAAACAGCAGATTCAAGGACTGAGCTTTACAGAAAATCAAGCTTCATGAGACCTTATCCTGATTGTGAATGTTGTGGAAACCACACACTTTTGCCAAGCCATGCATTTTAAAGATCCTGCCTTGGCTGAGTTTGCGTCATGACACAGGCCCTGATGTAAATGAGTTCAAAGATAAACATAACAGAGTTTACCTGATCAATTCGAGATCGGTTTTGTATTGAGGCAGGTTCATAGCTCTGTTAGAGAAACACGTAAGAACTCAGTGAAACATCACAAGAAAACAAGTACAAACAACACAACCACATCTACACATTTCATAAAATAGCTCTGCACAAAGTTATTTATGTTAAATGTATACATCCTTATGTGCTCCTAAAGTATGCCTTTTCTCTGTATTTTGCTGGGTGCAGGTTTGCAGACATTAGCTCCACACAGACCACATAAACATTTGGATAGAATCACTGTGATGCCTCCCGTCTGTTTTTGGTTTGCTGTTTTGAACAGAAAAATCTTCATTTTAGCCATCACCATGTTGGCTCTTTGGAGCCATAAGTGACCATATCTGGGTAGAGAATGGAGCTGCAGGGACACGAGAAGTCGTGGATCCAAGCTTGCAGATGTGGAAAACAGTAAGGAAGCATAACAAAATCATCTTATTAGTGTAATTGATTAACCACAACCACAGGCTGTATGTTAGCCACAAAATGTTTAATTCAATAACAAAATGTGTTCCTGAGTGATCTGACGGTGAGCTGGTGTCTGACTCACCAGACAAGAGTTGTCAGTCAAAACCTCAAACATCCAATATCAAAGTCTTCTTTTAGACCTGAAATTTTATTAACGTGGCACTAATTTAAAGATGGATGTCCAGAACACTACATGGTGCAGATAAAAGAAATGACAAAAAAATGACTCCTGTAAAACATTACTGGCTTTATATTTTCAGAGAGGTCCAAAATGTATAGCAGGTGGGTCCGACACAAACTTGACATAAACATACAAATCTTACATACTGAATCTTTAATGGCCAGTGCAGGATATGTCATCTAATTCCAGTGTCATGTGTTAAGTGTAAAACCACACATTACCTTTTTCACCACCTCTTCCTCCTCCTGCTTCTTCTCATAGTGGGAAAAGTCATCAAAGATGGAGGTGGTGTGTTTATACTGGGCAATAATCTTGAGCACCTGCTTTGCCTTTTCCAGAGGAACCTCTTGAGTGTCACGTGAGTTGGTGACTGGCTTGTTGTCATTGTTCTCCAGGCGAATGTGGCGCAGCTGACTATTAGGCACATCCTTAACAAACAACCAGTTTACATCAAACTTTCCTTTCCACTTGTCCTGCGCCCAAACACCAGCACTGGTGCCATAGTCCACTGGTGATCGCATTTCTGCCACGCCACAGAAATGGCCGCTGCCATTGACACTGAACAACAAGTAGACAGGCCCTTTAGCGTTCATCCCTCTGTAGGCCGAGTCCAAACGCTTGTTGCCGTGCTCCGTGCTGCACCAGATGGAGTACTTGATGGAACGGTGGATGTCATCCTCAGAGTAGCTCTTGATGATAAACACGCGGCCGTTCTTCAGGTTCCAATCAAACTCCTTGGGGTTGTAGCTATGTGACGCTCGCAGCTTCTCAAGAACTGGGTGGGACTCTGACCCTGGCTCAGATCCTGGAGGTATGCCACCTCCTCCTCCATTACCTACATGTCCACCATTAGAGGAGCCACTGCTGTCCAAGCTCCCACCACCATAACAAAGGTTACGATTGCGCGGTGCCACCCAGCGGGTCTGAGGGGGTGGAAGGGAATTGTGGTTCTGATAAGACTGTGGAGGAGGAGGTGGAGCCTGCATGGTCATCTGCTGCACCAGGGACTGGGCAGATTGGAGGGACTGCTGGAGGGGAGGGATGAGAGTGGCAGCATGAGAATGAAGAGGCTGGTGCTGTTGGTGGTGGGGAGGCAAAGGAGGGGCCACTTTGGTTGCAGTCCCCTTATTATCCCATGTATCAATGTCCATGTTGTGTTTAATGGGAGGTGGAGGCAAAACTCCAACCATGGGTGTCCCGGGTTTAGTCTTGGCCTTTTGCTGCTGCAGTTTGGCAGGTTTACTAGCAATAGCAGCCCATGATGTAGGTTTTGGGGGAGGCATCCCTATTGGTGTGCCACCATTGCCCGCAGCAACCGCCGCAGCCACACTCCCACTACCACCGATCACAGAGCCTGCACCCTTCACTCCTGATCCACTTCCTGTCACATCTCCACCTATTTTAAGGCCCAGCATGCCCTGCTCTAGACTGTTCATACCTGGTGCCTTACTAAGTGTGTCACTGTGAAAACCAGTCTGGCCATCAGGGACCAGAGTGCCTCCTAAAGAGCTGGGCGGGTAGCTGTAGCTCCCCCCATAGGCTGAACTCTGAGTCTGCTGGCCCTGGGAACCACTGGTTCCCCAGGCTGAGAATGCTGGGTTTTCTGGGAAAAAGTTAAACCTGTGGGGATAGATGCTACTGCTGAGCCCACCAGGCTGCCCAAACACTGTGTCGTGCATGAAGTGGTGATCTCCATTGCTGAGGGGGGCATACGGTGTCAGGTAGGGAATTGGTGGATCCCCTCCAGTAGACCACGGAGCCTCATTAAGGGGATAAGGAAATCCAATGGAGGGAGCATAGTAGCTGGACAGATAAGGGTCCGTCATGGACTGATAGCTGTTATTCTGTATTTCAAAACAGAATAAAATAGTGTTAGGGTAAAAGGAGCATGGTAGATTCTGAAATTAATGAAGCAGAGTCATGTCTCTCACCTGATTGGACTGGCCAGTGAGATAAGGCTCAAAGTCGTTGTCATGAATTGTGTCCTTCTGATGGAGTGAGCCATTCTGCACTGAGACGGGAAAGGCTGCAAAAATAAAATTTGCAAATCAAATATATTCCATCTACAACACATGATAAAACTACAGACATCTGTGCAAATTTTAACACTAAACACTGTTAGGATGCTGATTGCTCTAGTTTGCAGTAAATAAGCAACATCATCCACTGAAGAGCAAAATATTTGTTTTATATTTCACCCCAGACTGAACTGTTGCAAGAAAGTAATTGGAAATAAATAAAAGAATGGAACAGAAAGCATGTCCATGGCTGATCTGGCACAAGCACTTTCATGCATTACCTGCTGGATTTAAAACAGATTATTCTGTCTCCTGAATAAATGTAACCTTTTGAGAGCTGACCTTTCGAAATGTGCACAATGTTCTCCGTTGATAAGCTGTGCTTGTGGATCATTATGACAATTTCCACCTACTTGACTGCACGCAGATAGCAAAATACTATGCAATGATATAAATGCCTCGTTATTCTTGTGACTGATGGTTTCTGTGGTGAAATGAGCTGCACCATGCAAGTTTCTGGGGCACCTTCCTTAAAGGACACGGATGTCTGGACGCAGAGTCACTCGTATTGTCTTACCTTTGCTTGCATCTTGTCCTTTCGATGTCTTAGTGGTCACATTGAAGACAGGAATGCATGTACAAGAAGGGAAAAAAGAAAGCTCGCATGGGTCGTGCATGACATTCGAGGGATCAAACACTATTCAGTGGACATTTTCCTGCGTTTTGACTGAAATCTCACATACTATCTATGCACTGTGACTGATTCATCAGAGAGTCAGACAGTAAAAGCTCTGATCCTGGCCTTGTTTGGTTTCCAGCAATAAGCAGGTTTGCAGCGAACCTACCCACTCGTTGGGCTAACGGGCTAACTAGCTGACAGCGGTGGCATCGTCTCCGTAGTGGGATGCACACACCGTACAGTCTGCGGAGTGGGCAACATGAAGCTGGGAACGCGAGTGTGTCTTTTCTCCGCTTACCTGAGGGTCAATGCTCGTAGCAGACATCATTCATCCAGCAGGTGTTGTGTTGGTGTAAAGCCCTGACACGACGCAGTGTGTGTATTAACGCCACAAACTCCGCTTTGCTCCCGGCGAGGCTAATAATATGTGGAGCCGCTGTGTCCCTGCTCCGCGGTACTTTGCTAACTGTTTCTCAGTTAGCAGCACGCTTTAGCCTTTAGCTCCACCCGGCGTTGACAGTTTGCTGGTCGTCGCCCTGCTGGGACTTCGAGCTGTGCTGTCCTCATTAATCCAGCGGGGCTTCAATCCACTCCAACCCCTGTCACCAATACATTAAAATCCTCCCAGCCTTGGTGGCCCTGCTCACTTGCCCCAATGGCAGTTTCATCCGGGGAACGTAGGGCGGAAAAGACGTCAGTGACGCACAGGACGTGTCTGTGGCGTCGTTACCTAGGGCCCGGCGTTACTATGGCTTACCTAGCAGCAGCCTGTTCACCACTGTCCGTTTAACCTGTTCAATTAGGTTTTAAATTATATTTTTACTTGATAGTTTTATAAAATAATGAAAAATATTTTACTAAATGTAATAATATTGTTGATTTAAAAGTCTCTAAAAATTTTAGCAGTGTTGTATCACAAACAAAGCCACATTGGGTCTCCACAGATCTATTGCACACTACTAGGTACTGTATTGGCATTTTCCTTGGTGAAAATTCCAGTGTTAAAATTCCTGCTAATTATGTTATGCAATAGAAGAATGCTCAGTTGAATAAGAGCCTAGATAAGACTTGTTTTGATTTTATGCTGTAAAAGCCAGCATTGATTAAAAAATGTAATAGTAAAGATCAACAAATGCACAAAAATGACATTGCCACAATCAACAAAAGCAATTAACAGAAATAAACAATACAAACAGGAATTAAATCAGCAAAACTCATCAATATAAACATAACACTACACATTATGACCCAAACAATATAAACAAAATGAAGGCAATAGAACAAAATCAACAAAAATGACAGAATAAGCAGTGAATGAAAACAAAGCAAACAATGCTAGATGATAAAATGAACAAAAGAAGCAATACATTCTTAAAATAGAAACCAATGATCTGTAACCTGAAATCTGTACCTTAACATGACTGTTAGTGTGCAGTAATACACATTTTCTTTTGCAGATTTTGTAAAAAATGTAGTTAAAATTGGTGATACATTTCGATGTAAACTTGACTTTATAAGCAAAATGTGGAATGTTGTATCACGTAGTGTCACGTTGGACCAATATTGGGCACAAAGTGAGATATAGTGGATCTCAAAAGTCTACACACCACTATTCAAATGCCAGGTTTTTGTGAGATAAAAAGGTGACACCAAGATAAATAATGCACAACTTTTTCCACCTTTAATGTGACCTATAACCTCTACAACACAATTGAAAAACAAACTGAAATCTTTCAGGGAG
>JAQQAE010009686.1:0-14476 GCA_029823295.1 Pseudamia nigra
AATGTGGTTGGAAAAAAATCTTGAATGATCATGACCGGTAATCACTTAAATGTGTGGTGAAATCAAATTGTAAAAAATAACAACAGCAGAACTCAGGACTATATTTAATAGTGAAAGTAAAATAATTTCCACACACAATGCAAAGGCAGCTCAAGGGATTGGGACTAAATATCTGTGTAGCCTCAAGAAAACCACTTATCAGTGAGGCTAATCAGAAAAAAAGGCTTCAGTTTGCTTTTTGCAACTTTTACATATTTGCACACACATTTGCAGCTTCTGTTAATTAAACAAACCTCTTTTTTCCTGACAGACTGCTATAGTTGTGGTTGGGAAGTTGCACTAACATAGCTGTCAGTATTTTTTCATTAAGTTTATCTACACCTAAATGTCCCATACCATGAAAATCCATCTTCAAGGTTCATATAAACTCTTTGATACAAGATAAATGCTGTGAAAACCTGAACCTGATCAAGCCCCGAGAAATCCATACAAGACACACAACAGGAAAAATAAGCTGCTTTGGATTTTGGGTGATTTGTGTCACTGCAAGTCATAGCTAATGATAGTTCAAAGAAAATGCATTAGACCTGCCCACATAAGCCTGAAGAGTTCTAAATTTAGACATTTAAATTCCAAATTTTAAAACATCATAAGTGAATTTTGACTTAATTTATTCCATTAATATCAAAATGACAGCATAACAGCATTAAAAAAAACAGTAATCAACAAGCTCACGATGTTAATATTCAGTATCTTATTCTATAAAATGTTTCAAATCTGCAAGAAGAGAAGAGAGCCGCAATGGGACATGACTCATGGCCCAGAGGGAATCAACACTGAATATATTATGATCGATTTATATCACGATGACATGAAAATATTGGAAAAATATCAAGTCTGAGTCAACATCCAAACCAGCTGTAATTTAAAGGCCAGGAAGACTTCTTATTAAAATATCAATTATAGAGAGAGGAATCATTAAGTAGTTCCTCTGGAGTGTGTCTGTGTGTGTTGCCTCTCTATGGCTTTATTACCACTTTCAAACAAATTAAAGAAAATTAGCCCATAATATGTTGTCTTTTATATAAACTTGTCTCAAGGTGAATGGGGTTAATTATACAACCGAAGCAATTGCCCCACTGTTATTTATATGGATGTGCTGGATAAGACAGACACAAAACAAAACAAAAGCGGAGAATCTGACTGAGATGTTATAAAAATTTGCTATTTCAATCAATATTCTGGTGCTACTTTCCCCATTTACAAACATATTATGATTTAATGTGTATGTTGGGTACATTGCTTTACAGAAACTCCACGTTTATTACCATCTACTGTAAACATTATGTAGAGTATGTACCATAGGAGATCCGTACAGTATATTTACTTACACCAACTGTATATAGAGGCTTCTCCTGGTCCCTCAGGGAGTAATCCATGCGCTGGAGTTGACCCGCCTTCCCTTGATATTTCTATGGCTATTATGTCAACTCTCAGTCGTCAGCAGATTGATATACTGTATATATCAAACACAGTTTATTCTAATAAACTGATGAAATTCTAACTTTATTTAGCAATATTCCAAATTCTCCTCATATAATTCTGAAAGTTGATTCTAATTTATTTTTTCCTGTACCAGATGTTGAAGGAATCTCAAAAGCAGACTGTCTCGCCTTGGTCATCCTGTGGTTAGATAAGTTACAGCTGCTAGCTCCATAGTAGCTACTGCTACAACTGCTGTCAAATACGCAAGTGATTGCATGAGCTCATGCACCTATGAGGTATGAGTCCGTGTTGACTGGTGGGTCACTGGTCTAATCATTTACAGCGGAACGCAACAAATGATCAGCTATAAGCTAGTTCCCCAACATTGTTGACAACACATTTTAATACAAATGAGCTGCTGCAGACAACATCCATTTCCCATGTCTATGCAATGGATTCCATCATGTAGACTCCCTGGAACATTATCGCAGGAGGTCAGGATGATCTGGTGGGTTTGATGAGTCCTGAATGACTCTTGAGGACAGTCATTGTATATTAGTGACATCACAAACATACAGAAATCCAAAAGGCAGTATTTAATTCTCCCCCAGTGAGATATTCAATACTTTAACGTCATTATTTTTTCCCATATGTCTTCTATAATTACAATATACAGTATCTAATTAGCAGGTAATATTATGCAGAAAATGCTCATGTTTAGACCTGTATAAAGAGAACAAAAAGGTCACGCATAGACAAGTAAGTCTTAATCAAATTTTCTCAAGAATTACTGTGAAATGCAGCCTTATAATATGCACAGTAGTTCACGTTTCAAACACTGCATGAATTTCTTTCCTCCTCAGCTGTCGTTTTTTGTGAGCTCCCAGATTATGAGTGTAATAATGACATGTCAATAAAGGAAATTCTACTGCAGTGGAAAAAAATGTCAGGAGCCGGAATCATGAGGATTAGGCTTTATGCATGTGAGTGGGTGTCACTGTTTGCTAAAGGCAGATACAGAATATACCCGCATGTATGTGGGTGAGAGATAAGAGATTATACAATGAGAATATGTGTGTGTGGACATGTACGTATTACTTACGTATGAGCATGTAAATGTGCAGCTGTGGACACTAAATGCAGGTCGCTGTGATTTAAATTGACAGTTAAGAGTTATTTTTAGCTTAGGGTTATGATAAGGGTTGGTTATTTTAGCCTCCTGTGGCTCAGGTTAGTATGAGTCTCCATCTAAGTCACTATAGTGTCCTATAAACACACAGAAGCACAGCATGGGTGTATATGTGTGTAAAAGACTGTCCTTTGGGAAAATGTGTTCTCCAACATTAATACCTCTCTCTGCCCTTGATGGTGGAATCGGGACAGTATGTTTCCATGGCGACTGGCTCCGTAATGGTTACCATGGAAATAGAGAGAGAGGCAGTGATGCAGCAGTGGTTGTCAGGGAGACAGAAAGAATGAGACAGGAAAAAGAGGAGCCTGTGAACAAATACAGTACTTTTAAAAAATAAGAGTAATACAGAGGAGAAGGGTAGAGATGAGGAGGTCTGAAAGAGGAAATGAGATTGAAACTAGATGAGAAATTAAATATGATGTTAAGGAAGAAGAACAAGATTTGGAGAAGAAACTGATAATGGGAGGTTTACTTGTAAAAAGTCACAGAATACATGTCCTTAGATATAATCTGTAAGATAAAAGTATTTACATGGAAGCAAGCAGTATTAAAATATTACACTAACAGTGTCAATGAGTGCAATATTGCTACAGTACCCAAGTGACTCTGAACATATATTCAAATATAACAGCTGGTATAAGATGTAAGTGCAGTCTAAGTAAATGAGCAAAAAGAACGGGAGTTTTTATATGGTTCCACCCACACACTATCTGTAGCTGTTATTAGCTGAAGGTACAAATTTACTGCACAAAGGTCGGCACTCAGAAACATCCCCGACTGGACCAAAACAAGAGGAAAACAGAAAACACAGGCAGGTCTCAGAGTCTCTGCAGGTAAATACATCACACACTGACAGAGGACAGCCAGAATGAGTGACTGAGAGGGTTGGCTATTGTATTAGTCTGTTGTTACACACTTTATTTTTAATTTATTTGAACAACACTGAAAAGTAAGTTAAACGCAACAAAGCCAGCTGTGTTCCGTGGTTTTCCATTGTCATCTCCCTCTTGCATCTTGTACGTAGGTGACATTGCCTGCTACAGAAACAGTTTAATAACGAGTGGTTAGAGCATGTACCACAAGGTCCTGACGTCCTGATCAGTGGGTTCAATAACCAGTTGGCTGAACATTTTACTGCTTGTCCACAGAAGTTGACATTTTTCTTTGGCTCACCAAACATCAACTTTGAAACTATGAGAAAACAAGCTACAGTAAATAAAAATAATGATCTGGTCTGATGTGTTCATATATTAAAAGCAGATCATCTGTGAATTAAAAACTATCAAAAATCAGATTGTTGTTAAGAATATTAGAGTATTTCCAAACATTTTACTTGTCACTGATGTTAGTCTGGAGAGTTTATTCTTAGATGTACACATAAGGAGACCACACCATGTGGGAGACATATAAGCTTATTCTGAACACTCAACATTTTGTACATCAAACATAATTTTCTGCATTCTGGCGATTAAAAAAAAAAAAAAAAAAAAAAAAAAAAAACTAGTTATCCCCACAGCTCATCACAAGTCTTTGTTCATTCAACAAATTCAAGCACCACTGGCAAATTAAAATTGAATATACAGTGCTTTCATGAATTTTATATTGCATTCAAATGTTTAATCTCCTTTACATCAACTTTTGTTAATATTATTAAGTCTGTAATTACTGATTTAAATCCTTTAGTCCTGATTTATTCTGTCCTCCTTTGTTTTGTTTGGGGCCAGGTCCAGAAAAGTTTTGTAACACGTTAGTGTGTGTTAAATGTGTGGCAAAGTGCTACAAAAATAGCATGTATTTCACAAAGCACTTGCAAAGCACTTTCAATAGCTGAAATTCACACAAACTGCTCTGCCAAGCAGATATCATCAAGGTTGCAACTGGTTCATTTGCATGCATGCAGAAAGATGCAAATGAGGGAATATTCATACATTTGTTACAAAATCTTCCCCTTTCTATGCAAATACATCTCAGCATCTAAGAGCATGTAATTAAAAAAAGCAGTTATTGTCACTGCCATGCAATTTATGTGAATGGATGTCTTCTTTAATCTGTACACAGACTGACATCTCACTCTCTGCCTCTGTATATATCTGTCTCCTCCACTTTCCTTTTTTTTTTTTTAAATTTGTAAGTCTTGAATGATGGTGAACTACTATTTAATGACATTAATGACAATGTCTTCAGTCAGATATAGAGGGACCAGGTTAATACAGTATGTACGTTATATTGGATTTTTCTCTATTTAAATATAGACATTGATCAGATTGAAACATTTGTCACACTTCACTTTATACATCTGTAGTTTTACAGTACAACACAATGCTATCAATAATCAGTGGTTAATAAAGTGACCTGTTGTACTGTGCATAAAGACGAACCCTGTGTTATGAATTTGGAAAAGATGGGACACACGGCTGTGACACACGCGCACACACACCCCCACCCACACACACACACACACACACACACACACACACACACACACGATCACTAATCCCAGAAACATCCCAGTCATTTCCGACCTGCCCAAATGACGGATGGAACTAGGAAATGAACAGAGGTGTACTGAAAGAGAAAACTGACCAAGAGTCCAACCAAATCACACACAAAGTAAGTTGAAACAGATCCACATGCAGTCTGTTATTTGTGGATCTGGCCCTAAATGTGAAATTCTAAATAAGAATTGTACCAAAATATATCAAATGATCTAGTTTCCATAGGTTGAAGCTGTCTCTAGCATTAGATTTTGATTTTAACTAAAGGATCATTTATTTTGTCTTGACCACTTTGACTTGTAACTGGCAAATCTAACATCATAATTAAGACAGACAGCTAACTGCATTAAAGTGAACATTAGGATCAGTTTATGACTAATCTTAACGTAACTGTTTGTCAACATGGTGAAAAATAATACTGAAAATATGATTTCTGTAGCTATGGTAACCTAGAAAAAACTATAAGACCATTCACACAATGTGTCTGACTCAGCCACACACAACCTCAAAGTCATTTTACATCAAAGAGAAAAAGCAATAAAAGCATTTACTATTAAATTAGTTATAAATATACTTATGTGTTGTTATGCTTGTATTCTGTTTAGTCCCACACACGTAACAACTTATTCATAACCATCTCCTGATCATGTTGAGGAGACTTAATTGTGTCACGTCACCACATCCTAATTTAAGTTTTCACTGCGAGGAAGGACGGTGCTGACCACTCAGTCCAGAAGGGACAAGGAGGACATGTTGACAACTGCTTTGGGGTGATGGCTGTCACACACTCCTTCCTCGTAGTGGTCCATTGGGTGAGAGCATCTGCTGATTTCCACATACAGCCCAGATGGCTTCAGACAGTCTTGCTGGAGGCAGCATGACCGCAGGGTCAAACACCAAAACCACGTAAGGTCAGTGGCCTCTTCGACTCTCCCTCTGGTCTTGTCAAACCACACTGAGAGGCCGCTTCACTGACCTTGCTGTATGTCAGCTTTGTCACCAAAAAGTGATTTCGGCACACAGCCAGTGAAAAATCAGTGTTAAAGCATTTCAGCGACGAGAGTGACGTCAAACGGTACCAGGGGACAGTTTGGCTCCTGTCTACACAGCTGAGATGTCAACAAAACACTTGAGAATCAGCAGCTTATTTTTCAGATGACTCCAAAAAGGCTTTCTGTGATCACAGGATTACAGAGAATGACAGCATTACCTACTGTGCCTATTGAATGCACTCTTAAATCCCGTCACAGTTAAAATGAGTGGAGAATGAAGCTGCCTAAAGGGGAGATGAAACTAAAACGCAGAAAACACTTTGGAAAATGATGAGCAGTCGACCCCTTAGAGGTCGGTGATCTGGCAAAAAACCATATCACAATGTTTTTAGTCAATCAGTAATCTGTGTAGCATTAGCACCACTTCTTCACTGCAGATCATTGTTTTGGTATTAAAATAGCAATTAATTCTTGAGTTTATTTGATAATCCAAACAGGAGTTAATTGAGATGAGTAAATACCAAGCAAAAAAAAAAACTAAAAATGAATGGATTCTTCAGAATAACATCTTACTATTAACTTTTAAAATCTTAACAATTAATTAGACATGCCCAGCAATGTTCTTCTGTTAACACTAATGGTTCTACAGTTTTCATTAGCGATATGCACAGACTGTCCAAACCATCATCATAAAATGTTGCAGTGAATACATTGCAACGTAATCATAAAGAGAACAGTCATTACTTTAAGAAATAAAGGCCTGCCCATCTGAAAAACCCCAAGAACTTTGAATGGTCACTGTTTACTATATCTTTGACTTCTTTGTGTTATCAAGGCACATAGTGTATGTCTAGAGTTATTTCCTGTAAAGGAAAAATAAAATCAGTCTATGTTGTTTCCTTCGGTAGAGACTTACATAATAATTAATTCATTTATTCTTGGTGTAAACTTCTGCTGTCAAATCTCTCAGCTGTGTTGCACCTGCTTCTGATGACAAAGACAGCCAAACAGAGGTCAGATGTGGCATGAATTAAATGGGCCAACACACTTACAGTCTGTGTGTTTGAGGTCAAAATGATTCGCTCCTTATGAACATTTTGGATACTTTTCAGATTTCCTTTCTCAATTGCCTTCATTCTGAAACAGTAAGTTATTTCTTTTTGCGAAGAAAAACAGAATTTTTCAGGAAAACAAGAATAGAAGAACTGACTTATTTCAAACATAGGACAAACCACCACTCTTTCACAGAGGAATGGTCTACATGTGTGAGCTAAAACGGAATGTTTGTCCAGTGAGAGAGAGAGAAAATGAGAAGGATTGTTGATGGACATAAAGCAGGAGCAGGATAAACAAAGTTATCAAAGTGTTTCCAAGTATGGGAACCATTCTGAAAAGAATCAAATTTTGACCTTAACTGTACATGTATTGACCATTATATTTTCCATTCAAAACAGGAATAAAAAAAACTAAACAACAAAAAAAATTAAATGCAAGATGCTTTTCTCTTTCATGACCCCAACAAAATGCGGGGACTTAAAGGGTTTGATGTTTATTTTGTATTTTGCACAAGAAAAATGTGAATCAATAAATGGAAACAGTAAAATACCGTTTTTTCCCCACATTTTAAAAGCAGGTATGACATTTAGGTGACTAAACAGTAGCATATTTTTCTGATGTTTGTCTGTGTAACTTTCATATTGCAAACTATAATTACCATGCTTACTGATGGAGTATGATAAAATTATCTCCTTTGCAGTTGTCCTTGTACAGTATCAATATCTACAAAATACCTGAAATGCCATTTTTACATACAGTGGTGGCCAAAATTATTAGAACACTTGACAAACACCAACTAACAGACCTTTATCTGAACCACTTGCTCACTTGTTAGCACTATATTCACCTTAACCATGTTGAGAGAAGAGCAACATGTGCATTAAGACGACATCTAGAGGTGTTGAATTTATACCAGTTGGTGGTGTGGTAACCCTGATGTTACCAATCACTTAATGAGAACCTTGTATGTTCAAAAGAATCACACAGCTGTGTCTAATTTAACCACAATTACACATGATCACACCTGACAATGATTGCACTAGTAATTTGGCTTCTTCTGTGAAGGAACATGACTGTGTGACATTGAAATAAGCAGAGCTTGTTTTTATGAGGAAAATGACCTAAATCTCCTTATGAAGGCTCTAGTCTACACTTTATAGTGCATTATGATGACTTTGTAGAGATTTCATTCATTTTATGGGTATTTTAATGGCCAATTCAACAAAACTGAAACCTTTTAAATATGCCCAGTGTTTTAATTATTTTGTACTAGTATTTAACAATAATATAGAGACAGCATTTACTTTTTAAAGTAGTTTAAAATTGCAGGTCCCAGGTTGTGAAAAAAAACATCTTTTTGGATTTTATAATTTGCATAATCTCTGTGGTGTAAAATAAAAACTGTGAAAATATGAAATTAGACCCGTATCCACAAGCAACTGGACAGTGTTCTGGAAATTAGCTGTTAAAAGTGCATTATCCTATGTTTACAGTAGCCTTGTGTCAGAATATGATCCCAGGACATGTTGGGAATGACCAGCAGCTTAACCAATCAGAGAGTTGTGTCATGAAAAGTAGGAGTTTACAATACTGCACAGTGAAATTAAAGCATATGTGACAGGGCTGCAGAAACATCAGGCAGCGCACCATTTTGTGAACACCCTGGCAGGAGCCTTTGGGGGTAACAGTGGCTCAGAAAGTACAGTGCGTGGTCCAATAACCAGAAGTTGGATGTTCCCGCTCCAACCCAGTCACTGTCATTGTGTCCTTGGTCAAAAGACTTCATCCACTTTGCCTTGTGTGAATGAGTATTTGGTGGTGGTTGCAGAGGCTGTTGCCGCGGATCGGTAGCCATGTTTGCATCAGTCTGCCCCAGGGCAGCGGTGGCTACAGATGTAGTTAACAACCAACAGTGTGTGAAAGTGGAGTGAATGAATAATGGGCTCAGTGTAAGCACTTTGGGGTGACTTAGGTGTAATGAAAAGCACTACACAAATCGAATCCATTATTTTTTATTCTTTAACAGATGTAAACAAGTTGTACAGATAGAAATGTACGTGTTAAGACATGGGACCTGTTCTCTGAAATCCTTCTAGTTAAAGGAAAGCTAGTTTTCTTTGTTTAAATACACATCTTACTTAATGCATACTCCAAAAGTAACATTTACAAAACAGTATTAGTATACAGGAATATTCACCACGGCATGCAAGAATGTGTCCATAATGACTTGCCAGGTTAAATTAAGGTCAAATAAATTTTATAGCCAACATGTACAGTGGAAATAAAAACCTTATAACCTGTACAACGCAATTGAAAAACAAACTGAAACATTTAAACGGGAAAAATAAAAAATATAAAACTTAAAATAACCTGGTTGCATAAATATGCACACCCTTAATCTAATCCTTTGTTGCAGCACTTTGGCTTTTATTACAGCACTCAGTCTTTTTGGGTAGGAGTCTATCAGTGTGGCACATCTTGATGTGGCAATATTTGCTCTTCTTTGCAAAACCATTCCGAATCTGACAGACTGTGAGGGCATCTCCTGTGCACAGCCCTCTTCAGATCACCCCACAAATGTTCCATCGGATTCAGGTCTGGAATCTGGCTGGGCCATTCCAAAACCTCAGTCTTATTCTGGTAAAGCCATTGTTTTGTTAATTTGGATGTGTGCTTTGGGTCATTGTCGTGCCGAAAGATGAAGGTCCTCTTCATCTTCAGCTTTCTAACAGAAGCCCAAAGGTTTTGTGGCAATACTGACTGGCATTTGGAACTGTTCATAATTCCCTCCACCCTGACTAAGGCCCCAGTTCCAGCTGAAGAAAAAACATGATGCTGCCACCACCATGCTTTACTCTAGGTATGCTGTTCTTGTGGTGATGAGCAGTGTTTGTTTTGTGCCAAATATACCTTTTGGAATTATGGCCAAAAAGTTCAACCATGGTTTCATCGGACCATAACACGTTTTCCCACGTGCATTTGAGAGATTTCAAAATGAAACCGGGCTTGGATGTTTTTCTTCATTAGGTAAGGCTTCCGTCTTGCCACCCTACCCCACAGCCCAGACATACTGTATGAAGATGACGGGAGATTGTTGTCACATGTACTACAAGACAGTACTCGCCAGAAATTTCTGCAGCTCCTTCAATGTTGCTGTTGGCCTCTCGGCAGCCTCCCTGACCAATTTTCTTCTCGTCTTATCAATTCTGGACAGACATCCTGTTCTTGGTAAAGTCACTGTTGTGCCATATTTTCTCCACTTGATGATGACTGTCTTCACTGTGTTCCATGGTATATTTAATTCCTTGGAAATTCTTTTGTACCCTTCACCTGACTGATATCTTTGAACAATGAGATCCTTTGACACTTTGGAAGCTCTCTGCAGACCATGGCTTGTGCTGGAAGATGTGGCTACAAACATGTCAGGAAAAGTCTAATACAACAGCTGAACTTTATTTGGGGCTAATCAAAGGCACTTTACATGGTGACAGGTATGTGCTGACTCCAATTTAACATGAGTTTGAATGGAACTGGTTCAATCTGAACACAGCCACATCCCCAGGTATAAGAGGGTGTGCACACTTGTGCAACCTCATTATCTCAGTTATTTGTTTTTACTTCACCTCCCTGAAGAATTTCAATTTGTTTTTTTAATTGCGTTGTACAGGTTATAGGTCACATTACAGGTGGAAAAAGTTGCGAAATTTTTTATCTTGATGTCAATTTTTGACATCACAAAAACCTGGCATTTGAACAGGGGTTTGTAGACTTTTTATATCCACTGTATAAGTTTAGTATGACTGCTTAAACATATTAAATAAGTTACAGTAGAAATACTGTAGACAGGCACAGGTTCTGCGTTCTGCAGTTTGATGAAGTAAAATGCAAACACTGTTACAGTACTTTTACAGTATTGGATTTAAAGGAATCACTTATTAATAGTAAAGTAGGATTAAAAAGTAGCAAAACACAGTAAAACTCAGAACTCGTGCCTCCAAACTGAGCTGAGGTGCAGTGTTCAAGTAGTTCAGTGATTTTTCATCGATCTCCGTCATCTGCTCTGCAACCTCAACCTCAGCAGCATCTCCTGTGTGAATCAGAGTGAGCAGGTAGATTTCTCTGACATCAATATTGTATGATGTAAATAAATATTTGCTAATAACAACCAGTTTCACTTTATTGCTGGACTAAAAGTAGATGTTACAGGCGTAAGGTGAAACAAGTGTAGAAACAAGTGTAGAAAAGTAATAAGCTATTTGTGAAAAGCAGAATAGCAGCATGCATCTTAACAAAGTTTGGATTTTTCTGCAACTCAGCTTAAATTCGTCCTGCAATCACAGTTACAAAGATAGTGCTAGCTTAAAGCCAAGAAGAAAGGGGGGATTTGCACTAAGCCAGGTACAGGGAACAATGCAATACTGTTTCTCAGAAAGCACTTGGAGCACTAAATATACTGTAATTACAGGCTAATTTCAAAATATTGAGTTGCCTTAAAAATAGCAGTAGCCTACAGTAGGTTTAAGTCATGTATTCATATTTACTCAACTACAAAGAACTCTAAAAATTCAAAAACAACTTCTGGAATAACTATGAATGTAAAGTTATGCATACTTGCTTGTTATGATAAAGCATCTACAGATGGACACAAACCTGTGGATGCAGCTTCATCAAACAATGTTCCCTCCAGTGATCAGTGCAGTGCCAAAAACGCATCTAGAAAATTGACCATATCCTGTTGCAGAATATGAAAAATGACCTTTTGAGCCTCCTCTTCGTACCTCTTTGTGACAGCTTTTCCAATTTGACAATGAAAAATGAAAACAGCTTGCATTTGAATTTGGATGAAAATGTTTAAAAGATCAATGGGTGTTTCTCAAAGCAAAGAACGAATAGGTCAGATACAGTATTTTGTTTAATTTCCAACCCAAAGCTATTCAGTTAGTTTATTCAGCTATACAGAGGAGCAAAGAAACCATACACACACCCACATTTATGCAGCCAGAATCACACTTTTTGTTCTTACAAACTAAATGGTTTGGCTCATTTTTGCAGTGACTCTGTTGATCCTAGTTTTGCATTTAATACAAATACTTTAATGAAGTAATTACAGCTTAACCCTAGCGTTGCCAGATACAGGAGCTATGGGGAATTGGGAGCCGCAAAAATCATAAAAAAGCATAAATATAGCTTATACATGCCTGTAGCAGAAACTCTGCTACAGGCATGTATAAGTTATATTGACACGCACCAAACACAACTTCAACACCAACATCAAATATTAAAATCCTGAAAAAGATGACTACAAAAAGAGGCTTAAAAGGTTAATACAAAGGTTAATATCCTACAACCCCCGTCACAGGAGTAGAGTCCTGGTGCTGAACTGGCCTGCCTACAGTCCAGCCCTTTCACCAATAGAAAACAGGCACCTCATAAAACACAAAAATCTGGCATTGAAGGCCCAGGACAGTACAGCAGCTATCATCCTGCATCACACAAGAATGGGACAATATTCCTTTCCTAAAACTCTAGCAACTGATCTCCTCACTTCCCAGACACTTAACCGACCACTGCCAAAAGAAGAGGGGACGCTACACAATGGTAAAAATGGCCCTCGTCCAACTTTTTTGAGATGTGTTGCTGGAATCAAAGTCAAAATGAGAATTCCATGAAATAGTAAAATGTTTCAGTTGCAGCATCTGATATGTTGTGTACTGGAAAAAAAAATGGATTTCTGAGATTTCAGGGTTCCTACATGTCCTGGAAAACCTGGAAAATGATTGACCAATTTTCCAGTCATGGAACACAGAGAAAATGAGAAAAAAGGCATATGTTCTGGAAAAGTTTAAATTGTCCTGGAAAATTATTTCCCCTGTCTCCGCTTCTCTGACTTGTGATTGAATGCAAATGGGATAAAAGTTATGCACATGCAAGTTTGCTGCCCTGCTGTCGTTAATGGGAAAGATTTAGATATCTCTGCTTCATGGTCATGCCCATGGTACACTACCAGCCAATCAAATTCACATCTTTCCTCAGAGCAGACCTGCTACCCAGGACTGTGAATTTGGTCTGTGAATTTGAGTGGGGGGATCTATGAGTGTATGAGGTGACAACTTGTCTGTCATACTGTAGCAGGTTACAATGTCCTGAATTTGCAAAACATTGCAGTCTGTTTATATTTACATTTTACACAGCGTTTCAACTTCTTTGGAATTGGGTTTGTTTTAGTGCTGTTTCCACAATTGAGTCACTGCAAAAATGTAAATGGAAACACTGTAATGTTTTGCTAGAGACAAAAACTCCATACTGAATTGAAAATAGCACAGACACCATATCAAATATCAAAACTGAGAAATGTGATTGTTGAAAATTACATTCTTTTTTTACATTTGATGTCAACAATGCATTTCAAAATAAAAGTTGAGTCAGGAACATGTTACCTACCCCTTGCATCGCATCTCTTTTAACAACCCCGTATAAGCGTCTGGAGACTGAGGAGACCATTTGTTGTCATTGTGAAAGTGGAATGTTTTCCCATTTTTGCTTGATGTCATTTCAGCAGCTCAGCAGATCAGAGCCTCCTTTGTCACTGCGCCAAACATTTTCAATGAGTAATAAACCAGGGCAGTGGGCAGGCCAGTTTAGCACCTGGAAAAACAACTACATCTCTCTGTTTCAGCATTGTTTTAAATTAAATATGAGGTTTGAGTGTTTTGCAAATCATTACATTGTGCTCTTATTTACATTTTACCAAGTGCCTTTTTTTGGAAAAAGGGATGTGTTGCCTTATCCACAACATGTGCACAGTATCAGATTTCCAAATGTAGAAACTCTTAGCAAACTACTTGGGGAAAATCATCAGAAAAGATCAAGACATCTTCATCTTGGTAGAGCACTGTTACAACTGACAAATGCTACAATTTGTTACATTTTATGGTGCATTTCCTTCACTCAGTGTGGATAATAGTTGGATTTATAAACCATCTCATGTGACAGAAATGTGCTACAACTGCTGATTAATATACACTGAGTATGTACTTTATGTAATATTGTGTATACATTATAACATATCCATAGCCCACTGCAGCAGCGGGAAGATTTAATTTGTACTGCTGTGACTGCTTTCTCTATAAAGAAAGGAAAAATCTTGTTTGTTTGTTGGCTAAGCTGACTGATTTGGGGTGAAGGTGAGGCTTCTCCCACAAATTCTGCCACCACAGATACCGAACATCCTGTTGGTGCAGATTAATAGCCTTGGA
>JAQQAE010009687.1:0-14476 GCA_029823295.1 Pseudamia nigra
CAGAAATTATCCAATGGGAGGCTCGTACCTATTTGCTTAGTTAAATCCAGGTGGTGACCTTTTTTTTGGCCAGGCAGCGTATCTTTCTTATTCAGGTCGGTTTCACTGAATCTAACATCATCATCATATAACACACAGTGGTTCCATCTATTTCATCTGGTCTGTAGTCTGGATTGCAGGATGTATTTTGGTAAAATTTGTGTCACACTGGCAGGACTGACATTCTCCTCCTCCCACTATCTGCATGTTACCATTGGGAATGTTCCTTTTTCTCCACGACACTATTTTCAAAGGCATTGTCTCCATGCCATGCATTCAGCGCCACCCAAGACAAGTGTGATTCATGTAAAGACATATCCAAACAACTCAGACAACTTTTATCCTCATTCAAGAACCCAGAGCAATTTCCAGTGTTGGCACAGCGCTAGCATTGTGGAGTCTGATTGTGTAAGGCTACCTGGACTGCACACTGTCACTGAACAATGTCACTGTCTAAACACAATGCATAGTCCTATTTTACTAAAGACATGAATAATAATATTGTAAACAATCAGGGAATAATTATAATGTACTGTATGATTAATTTGGCTCAAATTGCACTTGTGATGCACTCTGCTGTGCAGCTCTAGTTGTAATCTACAGTATCACTACTCATTTGAGTCATCAAATCCAACATACGTAACACAAACAAAGACATGTAACTGTTATGACTGGATTATAATAGTCTGTAGACTGGATACTCTGTATATTTAAACAGCTACTTAAAGGGTCCCAAAATTTGATGTGGAAAAAATCACTACACTGCAGTGCTGCACAAAACTCGTCCACCTTGGGTTAGTTGTCTTGTTGTAACATCATGTTTATAATGACCATGCACTAAACTGAATCGACTTTATGCTGTCACCAGGAGGGGGTGGGGCTGGGGGCAGGGCAGTAGTTGCTAATATGCACCATTAGCTTTCTTGTTTTTGTGGGATTGTGAAGAAAAATACAGAAAATATGAGTTCATTATAAACATAACAAATAATTAAACTCTTAAACTGATTCAATCTTACTTTAAAAAATGTTGAAAGCCTTGGAAAAGAAACCTCTTTCCTCTCACCAATTCAGCATCGTTGTCAAATACAACCTTCTAAATTTCAGCAATTTCACAAGCTTTAAAAATCTGCATGCCTCATTTGTACAGTTTTTAATGGTTTGGAACCTCCACCAATGAATGACTATTAAACAAAAGTCTGTTCGTGACCCCACTGCATGTGTGACCAGAGCCACTGATAGAGGTGACTGTGGAGCCTCCTTCAGACAGACATCTTTTTTACTTAAAGGCTGTGTTTTTTGGAATACAAGCCCACCCTCAGTGAGAGGGTGTTCATGCACTGGTACTTTTAAGAAACAGCTGAAGTTGTGATTAAGGGGAAACCAAACCTGTGACCATCCATAATATAATATAAAGATAATTCACGAATATCAAAAGAGCCTTACACAACTGATGTGCACTTTATATTTTTTATACTGGGACCTTATGCAACATAATGAATCACTTCACTGCACTAGGACTTTAGTCACAATGTGTTTACATACTCTGGAAAATAACCCCCAGTTGTCTGCTTTGTATAGTCTCTGTATTTTGTGTCTTTTTGTGTGTTTGGTGGTCAGTTTTCACATTAGTCTTTCTTTGAATGTATTTTTGTCTTCAATGTTACATCAATCTGCCAAGGGTCTACAAATGAAAATTAGACTGTGGCTACAATCTGACATATTTATATGTAAATGTTCATTACTATGTCCTGTGCCTTCTCTTCTGATAAACAAATTAAAATTAAAATTAAAACATTAAATGGCTTCAGCAGGCAACAATCCATATGTAGTGTGATATTCTGTGTCAAAAGTAGGACAGGCAATCAGGACCATGTGACATGTGCTGATTGAAACCTGGTTTAGGAGCATTAGGTTTCTTAGGAATATATTAGGAATTCATTAGGAAACACTTGACGCCTGACGTTTTATTGTGGTGAAATGTGTGTATATACATTTCTTGTGTACTGAAGATCTGTTATGATTGAGAAATGTATTTGTATTGTCACTGTAACCTGCTAAAACAACAAGAAGAGTTTTGCACAGTACTGTTGTACATCACAATATAATGAATCCTGATATGCGTCATGTAACTACATTCTTACCCATCACAGGCACAGTTTAGAGGCTTTTAATCATCCAGAGCCTCAACTACACAACATTTTTTGCTGTTGCACTTTCTCACACTACAGTGCCATCTCACTCTGCATCTGCCAGACTGCCACAGACGCCCTGAGGGAACTGTCTTTCCAGTTTAGTATGTATTCCTTATTGTGTGTAACTGTATAACATTTAGCTGCTGTTATAGGCTGTGAATGCTTCCTTTTTTGTTCCGTCTTTGGGAGTTGACAGCTGTGAAAGTAAAACGGCGAGACTGAAGAAGTTTCCACATAGCTTTTTCCCATAACTGAGCTCATGATTGTCAGTGGCTGTGACTGCCCTTTAGCTGTGATGCATGATTGCATTTCCATAGCTGTTAAGGAAGCCTGTACCTTTACAGCATGGAAACAGATGTTTTATAGATACTTTGTCAAGTTGCAATGAGGAGGTAGGGTGCCTGTTTTTTCAATTTTCTGTATCTTTCTACTTTCTCAAGTCATAGTTTTTTACAGTGAGAGAATATAATACTAGAATTCAAGTCATACTGTACCATTAAAACTGTATAAATAAGTCACTGAAACTTCTTGAGCGACAGAAACAATGCACTCTTTGCTGTTGCTTCTCCTTCCCAAATAAGGACAGAAAATGTCAGACAAACAAACACTTACTTGTTTTCCGGCTCATCTGTTCTTTGTTGAATCCTGTCTTCTCCCATGATGCATTGCAGTCTGTCCCTGGGGTGTGTATGTCCTGCGTTGCCTGGAGAGGTTTTCTCAATCTTCCTGGACTCCAGCTCACCCCTCTCCTGATAGACATGTGTCCCTTCTCCATTTCCATCGTTACTCCAAACAAAATCCTTCTGCCGAAGCTCTCTGCGGGGGGAAATTGGAGTGGTTCGTTCCAGTCAGTTCAATCTTCTTTTCTGATACGATGAAACTGTCGGTCCGTCACTCCACACGGACACTGGGAGTTTAAGTTCTTACTGGCAAACGGTGAATAAGTTTGGAAATACAAGAAAGCAGACAAAGGGAACAAGGAAAAAAACAGCTCAGCTTTCCAGGTTACTGCTTTGGATTCAGTATTACTCCTTACAAACGTCCTGCAGTCAGCTGAAATTTGATGGAAGAAGTGCGCTCTTGCTTACATGAAGTATTATTCACTATCTAACAGGACCTCCCAAGAGGGCCAGCTCCAAAAGCTCCCTGGATGAGATCCCATGGATGGCTGCCATTAAATTGCACAATTCTGTTGCGCTCTGTTAGAAATAGGACAAAAACTGCTGAGGAAAAACTCCGGTCTTCTTTGTTGTGTATCCCTTTTTTTCAGTTCTCCGTCTATTTTTGTCATCCAAAAGTGTTTGTCGTCTGCATCCCAATCTCCAGCCCACAGATTATTTTTCTTTCAGAGAAAAGGATCTGCTCTTTATCTTTGCGATCATAACTCTACAATGATATGAAGCGGAGCTGTGTATATGGCCACTTCCTGCTGTTTGGGGCATTTCACTGAGAAAAGGTCATTCCAAAGACGTGATGCTTTGAGGGCAGCAATGTGTTGTTTTACTCAAGGGTTCTGTGTTGTGTCTTTTACATCATATCCAGACACAGCTTCTGCAGCCAAGATGATTAACGTCTTTTTTTTAACATTTAATATCAAACCTCAGTTGTAAGGGAAAGTTCTGTTTTTGGCATCAGCTTTAATGCTGAAATTAAACAGCTGTTGTCCTGAATTTAACCACTCTGCTCTTTCATTCAGCTTCAGTTTGTTCATTTACTTCTTAAGAACAGAAAGCTAAGTTGCTGTATTTTGGTTGCTCATGGGCTTGGCTTGAAACGCTGATATTTCAACCAAACTGTTGCAGCAGCACAAAAGGTCAGCGTAGTGTCATCTGTTCCTGTTACATGTCCATTTTCTACTCAGAACCCTGCAAAAAAAGAAAAATATCCAAATTATTATCCAGTTTTGCAAATGTCAAATCCATTTAAATCAACCTTTTATCACTGATCATATTAAAATTAGACATTTACAAGGACAAAAGCTGGATGTTACATCTGCCCACAAACTTGGACCACAATAACCTATTCAGTTTTCCATCATCACGTTTTGTGTAATAGATGGAGTTTTAACCCACATCTTTGAGCAGGATTTAAAGTATTATTTGAAGAAAGTAGTCCAAAAGCCCTGACCTTTGTGTCGACAGCGAGTCTGCACTTTTTGAAAACCGTAATGGGTTCCTGTCTTAAGAAATAAGTGGTCTGAGAAGCATTTTAATATACTCTGCCTGTATCATCTAGTACGGCAAATGATCATTGGTTTACTTCCAAAAGGCATCCATCTCAACTGTATATCCACTTTCAAGGCCATAAAAGCTCCATTCTTTGTCTTTAAAGATGAAGATCAGGCTTCTCGCTTTGAACCATGTGGTGAGGATGAGAGACTGGAGAAGGAAATGAGGACAAAGTCTGGACATGATAAACACAGCGCTGCTCCAAAATAGGAAGGAGGGTCACTGTTCATTAAAGCCTAGATGGAGAACACCCGGAGTAAATCTGTCAGGAGAAAATCCTCTGTCTCTCCCTATGGGTTTGTGAGGGTAGGTGTTACATGTACTTTTACTTTTTACTCTTACTCAGTTACATTTGCAATGAAAAAAGTGGACTTCTACTCAGTTGAATTTGGCCTTGCTTCAATGTGTAGGACTGACATTGACGATGAGGAACAGTCGCATTATGTCCATCCAAAACATTGGAAATCGACAAAACCGCTCAATTAGCAAAATAGAACAAAATCATCAAGTAAATCAGCACCAATGCATAAAAAAGCACAAATACATCAAGAAACATGAACAAATCAAAATGAACAAATAAACAAAATGACAAAATAATCAAGTGAATTAACAGACATGATAAATATGCCAACACAATTGAACAAGACAACAAATAGAATAAGCATAAATGAGCAAAAACCTGTGGAAAAACCTACAAAACCTACCAAAAATAAATAAATTAAAAAATCAACCAAAAATAACTAATAACTAAAACTGAACAAAAAGCAGGTAATTAGCTTAGTTAGCTTAGCTACTATCCAAAACACAGCAAAATGCCTCATGCACTCTGGTCCAAAGCATGTCTTCACCATGAAAGCAAACTGAGTTTGAAAAGATTTTAATGCAAAGATGATGCCAAATGCATCACCCGGTGGTGTGGGCATCCCTGACCCCAGAGATGGGGAGATAATGACAACGCTAGCAGCGTTTATACGGGCCAGAACAATACATTTATCATAGTTCAGTTACATTGTATTTATTATGTCAATTTGTTGCAGCCTTCTGATGTAAGAATTGACTGACTGACATTAAAACTAAACCGAAAAGGTGTTTTTTTAAAATGTTGTTAATCTCATTGGTTACTGTGTTATTCTTAAGTATCAATTTGAACACCATTTTAAAAGTTTTGATTTAGCATCATATCCGTATCAAAAAATCCAAAACAATACCCAGCCTACACAAGGCTGGATGTGATACAACTCACTGAGAATGTACATGTTATCAAAGACTAACCCTACTGCGCTTACAGTAAGAGAACAAACAATGATTTCAACAACCTACGGTGACATCTGTGGCGTCTCTCTTTCTTTATCGCATAAAGCATTTCATTAGATCTGCAGTGTCATGTTCCCCCTTCAAAGCCACCAGGATCCACTGGCAGCATTTGTAATAATAAACCAGTGTTTGCATATCCTTGTCCTTGATCAGACTTGCCTTTTCTTGAAGCTGATCATTTGTTTTTGTTCATGACTCACCGCTATAACACTCACAAGTGGGAGGACATTGCAGAGCCAGGCGAATCAAACATAATCATTATTTACTAAACGCCTTTGTTGAAATTCTTCAGAGGCATCGCAACGCATGTATAGAAACATGCTTTTTCTCAAGATGCGCAAAAACTTATTTTTATCGCGCGGAGTCTTACAGTATGTTTTGCAGAGATGGTGGTAGGCTTGACAGCTGAGTCATGACAATCTGTAGGAGGACGATTCACTGGCCCCTCAGCACAATCAACCCAAACAAAACACTGCCCCACCTCCTCGCAGCAACGAAACAAAAATCCTCTACAGTTTAGCTTACTGGCGTGACTGTGTCAAGTGAAAAGAAATGAAGGCGGGTATTGTTTAGAAACCGACAGCAGCCCTTTGATTCCTGCAGATGTGTGATCCATGTTGAGATCAATCTGGGTCTCATTTGAAGGGTGACACCGTCTTTCTCGATTAGTCCTTTGCACTGTTTCCTGCGGGGGTTTTAAAGAATTATCTTTATTCATCATAACCGTCTTTGTTGCTTCAATATTTCATGTTTACTGTAATCAATGAGACCAGAGGTGAACACATGTTGAGGCTGAGTTCTAGCACAGTTCTGGCAGATTGATTAAACCAAGATTTCATCGCCAGCTTTGATCAAATCTGCAAATATTTATTAACAGCTGGACATAGAGCAGATGAAGCATACTGAAAATCGACACGATCAGAGGCACTGACTCCCACTCCAAAAATAAAATGTGGATATATGTGCTCATGAAACCTTTATCTGCCGCAGTCTATTTTCTTCTGTCGTCTTTCCCAGATCATATTTCTCACAAACTTTTGATATCTACCCTCCTGTGTTCTTGCCATACCTGAGATCTGACATCATCTCTCCTCTTTCTCCTCCTCTACCCTCCAATTATCCTGAAGTTCAAAGGTATTTTACAGTGCCCACCTGTCCCATGCCTGCCCCGCTCTGTGCCCCCCAGTGACCTCCATGATTACAGCCAAGGATATCATTTACAGTCTAGCCCGTAGGCCACTTCACTGTGTAATCACAGAGTTCCTGTACATCGTCAACATATGATGGATTTTTGGGCAGACAGAAAATCTATCCCATAGCTCTCAGCCGCATGTCTTGAATAGTGATGACGCACAAAAGAAATGGTTTTGGCAGCTGTACAAACTGTAATCATTCATTTGTCCCTCATGGCCACTGTCCTCTACATTTATTACACATCTGCATCATTATCCAACTTGTATAAGGCATGTCAGCTCACTAATAACTCACTGCAGTTTCACCTCAGGTATGGCATATGTACATCATCAGCTGCTCTCTGCACACATGTGTTGAGGTATTCGAGAGGTAGAGATGTCAGATGAGCATGCACTCAGCCTCCTGCAAGACTTAAAAGCATATCAGTTACCGAGCTCATAATGAGGCATCTGGTCACGGCATTGACTGTTAAGCTTTATGATTGAATCCCTCGAGGGAGATCTGCGATGTGTTTGCTGTCTCCTATCTCCACTTTGGAATGCAGAAATCATTGAGCCGTTAATGCTAAAGGCTTTAGCTGGGCCCTTTGCTTTCTCTCAACAGCCTAGACAAAGAAGCATTCAAGAGGCCTTGGAGAAATATTTTTAGCTAGTGCTCCAAAATTGGCATTTCTGCCTCATAATTCCTCAGGAGACTGTGATAGTCAACATGTTTCAGCTTGTGTGCAGGTGATGACTGACATCTAAAACACGGCAAAGTACAGACTCCAAGTGAAGCTCACAAATGTCTCTTTCTGTGTCTTTTCTGGAAATCTTGCAACAGCAGTCATAAATCATGCAGAGGAAAACATTGTAATGAGGTGTTTCTGCTTCTTGTGCTGCAGCTCACCCTGCTCTCACAGGTGGGGAACTTCATGAGGATAAGATAAATACTTGAGGTAGCTGCGTATGATCTGCTGCCAAGAGACACCTTCTGTAACAAGTCACAGTGTGAAAATGGTTAAGACTTCAAAGGAAGGAAATACAAAGATCCTTCACCATGCACAATGTGTGCATATAATACCAGTATGATTATTTGCACAATGCTGTTGATTTTTGGCATAGTCACTATTTACACATGTGGCATTATAAACACTTCATATGTGCATCCTGTTATAAGGGCTCACATTTGGGTCAACAAGGTGTCTGAGTTTTGTGACAAATTGCACAAAAGGAGAAGAAAAGTCTTTGTTAAGAGAAGAAAACTATGTTTCCAGACGTGGATAGTACTCAAATACATTTACTCAGTTACATTTAGTTACAGGTCACTGAGTAGGAGCGAAATAAACAAAAACATTTTAAAGATAAATCTCTAAAATGAGATCAAATAAATGGACCCAAAGTCAATAAAATGATCAGGGAATTCATCCAAAAACTAAGCAACAAAGATCATTTTGAGTAAAAATGAGCAATAAAAACATAGTGACTTAACAAAAAGCAACCAAAATGAACAAAATAAATAAAAATACACAACAAATTGAGTAGAGCTAGACAAAATGACTGACAAAGTTAAACAACAATCAACTAAATACACAACAAAATGAGCACAAATGATCGTAATTATTAAGTAAATATGCAAAAAGAAATCAACAAAATAAGAAATAAATCTTGCAATTAGCAAATCTTGAGCTTATCTTAAGTTTTGTTCTTGATGTTTGACAGTAAACAGTATTTAACATCATGGTTCTGGATCAGAAATGCAGATGAGCTACTGTTGACCACACCCTTTCCTGTCAGTGCCATGGATCCCATCATGGCACAGACTTCCTGGCATGTTATCCCAGGATGGTTCTGGTGGGTCTGGAGGACTGACCTAGGGCCGAAATTGTGTAATTGTGACGTCATAAATTTCCAGAAACCCAAATGGCTTGGTTGAGGTCCAGATGATTGAGTGAGTAAGTATTGATATTGTAATATTATTTTTTGAGTTCCAAAAAATTGCATCAAACTTATTTTTCACAATATTTCTCCTTTAAAGTTCTTATGCTAAAGTGACTACAGATATTCATTGTCCCCATCTTTGCACCTGAATCTGATGGGATAGTCGTAATCCATAATATAATCCTTGTGAAGAAATCTGAATTTATCATGCAGATTTATTTTTTGTTGTTACTAAGCTTGATTTTCAGCTACGCGCTTTGGCATCATTTCTGACTCTTTTCTTATGAGCCCAAAAAGCTGCAGCCAAACCAAAGGATAAAACCTCCTTACATGTATGATAACATATGGTTGACCGTGCCTGCAGTTGCCCTCCTGTAAAGCAGTTAATGGGCCTCACCTGTTGTGTTAACAGGAAGCAATTACTTATCAAAGAAAGTTAATACAGTCTTCAAGCCGGGCCTTTAATTGGATACACCCTCTAAAGTTTCTCAGTTCAGTTCAAGTCTATAACCCGGCTACACACCATTCTCCGCACAGTCAGGACAATAGGCTCAAATATCACTGACCACAGCGCTAATGTATCCAGAACAACCCCCTCTGCAAGTCAAGTCTGCAGCCTGCAGCCAGTACCGAGGGAAAAACAGCGGCCACAGATGTTTGTCATCTACTCAAACAAAGGCTTTCAAAGTTTCCCTCCTCTTCTGCTTCACTTCACCACATCCATTCCCCCTCTCACTTCCTCCAAACAAAGATAAAACCTTACCCCATAGAGATAAATATAACGACCTGCAGGTGACAAATGTGCAAAGTCACAGACCAAATTCCAGGCAGTATTCCTTCCTGTGTGCTGCTTTAGTCATGCTGCTCACCTGTACTCCGGTGGGTCTGGCTGTGTGAGGCGGCGAGTGTGTGTACTGCCCCTTTTCAGTTCCTACGACTCTGCACACACACCTCCCCTTTTTACCTCTCTCCCTCTCTCTCTTTCTCTGTCTCTCGCTCCCAATTGAAGCAGACGAAGGATGGGGGTGTGAAGGGAGGGGGTCACTTGGAACACAGAAGGCTCTTTGTCTGGGATCTTTTCATATGGTTTCCTTCAAGCTTGCATACTGAACACATTATGCTATAATATATTTTCATATTCAGCACAGGGATATAGGGGGGCCTGTGGGCCTCACACTGCCCCCCCGCCCCCTTTTCCTTTTTTGACCCATTTTCCCGCCGTGCACATCAGGCGGAGAAATCCAAATAAAGACTGAAAACTACGCCAGCAAATGTGGACTAAGTTCTTGCTAAAGCCGCAGAATTTGCTTATGGTATCCCCGGCTGCTGCTTTTTTAATAATATAATAAAAACACTACTACTTTTCACTCGAGAAAGTAGATCAGATAAAGACACTACAGACCTTTGTGGCTGGTCAGGAATGTTATATGTCATATCTATATTATATGTACACAACTTGTGGTATCTGTGTGGGGATGTTAAACCTTACATTATGATAACCTGCGTTCCAATATCCATAGTACCATATGATTTACACAATTTACAAGTCCCGTCCACTTCCCCCTGCCTCTCTTCCAGGTTATTGAACTTAACTATGGAAAAATAATGACTAGTTAATGGCATGAGATGTATGTATGGTTTTGATCCCATTTGGATTATGCCATCATTTACCCATATGATGTTTGTCAATTTTAAAGACAAGTTTTTGTTTTACAAGTCAATAAAGTTGGGGTTCGTCACCAAATAGTCAAGTATCAGTTTTGTGTGAATTGGCTTACTGGACAAAGGAGGCATATTGTGAAAAGTAAGATGTCAAGTCGTTTGCTTTGATTAAAGCAGGTCTGGGGGCTCCAAAATAATGTGAAACTATAAGAATTCTCACTCAAAGGAGGAAAAACACACCCACTTTTCAGATAACTTGACTTGAAACAAGCCATTTGTAATTCTGGATATTTGTGATGTCACAGCTATACAAACAGTGTCCTGAGTCAATCCTCTAGGACTCACCAAAGTGATCCTGACATCCTGGGACAGTATGACTGGGAGTCTACATAATGATAACCACGGCACATACAGGAGAGGATGTGGTCAGTAGCACCTCATTTGCATTTAAAGGAGCAGTTGACAATGGTTGCAAACTTGGTAGTAGCCCATGGTTTGTTGCGGCTCATGGTACACGATTAGACAGGTGACCTGTCAGTCAACACCGCTTACAACCGCATAGATGCACTCACTCAAAACAGCCACAGCAGGAGCTACTATGGCGCGAGCTTCTGTAGCTTATCTAACCACAGGATGACTGAGGAGACGCAGCCTGCATGTCACAATCCTTCAACATCTGGTACAGGTAAAAAATGAACAGACCTACTAGCTCGACAACTATGAGGTTGTAAGCCGTGTTGTCTGGCAGGTCACCTGTTCAGTCATTTATCATTTAATCATGTACCGGTCCGCCACGAAGGATCATCTACTTGCTAGTTTCCCAACATTGTAGACTGCATGTTTAATTGAAAGCACAATTTTACACATCAATAAATTTAGGGTTTGTCACAAAATAGTAAAGTATCAGTTAGTTTTTGTGTGAAATGGAGCCAAATTCTGAAAAGTAAGATATCATGTCATGTCCTATTATTAGAACAGGTATGTGGGCTCCAAAATAATGTTAAAGTATCAAAATTCTCATTCAATGAAAGAAAAAACAAGGCCGCTTTTCAGATAACTGGACCTGAAACAAGCCATTTGAATTACTGGGTATTTGTGATGTTACAACTACACAGTCACTATCTTCCATTTCTACCAAACCCACCAGAACCACCAAAGACATGCCAGCATCTTGGGATAATGTGCTTTGGAGTCATGGTATCCATGGCACAGAAAGGATGTGGCTAGCAGCAGCTTATTTGCATTTAAAGTAAAAATACACTGAAAGAGCTTGTTTTATACATGGCTGAAAACCAGGACATGGTAGAATGAAGGCACAGATAAAATATAAAATACACATTCGAGGAGCACATACAAATTAAATTCACTAATATAGTATATAATTTCCTTCTCCCATAATATACATCACAGCACCAAAATGGCCACTATGTCAGCAAATTCAGTGGATTCTTCAGGAATAAATTAGTGAAAGGATTTGAGCAGCAGAGACCATTTGGTCACTCTGAAACTGTGGAGAGATGAAGTTATGATGATGTCATGTACGTAACTTCTTATTTGTAGTCTTTGTCATATGTTTTACAACATACTGCTAATTTGTTAACTTGTAAAATTGTCTTTTAAATTGACAAATATACAGTATGTGTAAATGGTGGCATTATTCAGTCAGGATCAGTAAAATATCTGCCACTCACCACTTTAATGCACTTTTTTCCATTTTGTCAGCTGGTCGATAATGGAAGGGGCGGGACCTGGGCCCTTTATAGCATGTTAAAGCCAAAAAATCAGGACATCAAAATAAATCTTCAAGCAAACATTTTCTGGTTGCTTCTGCCCACAATATGTGCTGAGCTACTAAAACAAAAGGGAAAGAGTATGTGATTTGGAATGCAGTCACCCCATATAAAAACACGTCACATATTAAGACACTTGTCACCTGTATCTGGTTCACTGGACTGAATTGTGTTTAAGAATGAGAAATGAATACATTCATTTCTATCTGCTGCTTGTGCATCAACAGAGGAACATGTGGATGCTTAATCTTTACTTCAGCCAACAAAGACGGAGGGTGTCATGGTTTTAGTCCGTTTGTTTTGTATGGTACCACCATAACCAAAAAGCAACTGAGTGGATTGTGAAACATTGAAACTGCCATATTTAGTTTAAAATAAGACAGAGACAGCATATCAACGCACATTTGCAATTGAAGAATTAATTTTCTTTTAAAAATTGAAGGCTTATGTTGAAAATTGATTATGGTCCTGCTCAATAACATTCCCATATGTGTGTCTCATTTTGGTGATGAGCTACATCACATACAGTGGTAGCTTGCTGCATGAAGGCTTCCCTCTATGAAATATTCACTGTACGAAAAATATTTTGTTCAAAAATGCATCCCAGGGTCCGCATAAAACATCGCGGTACGAAAGACATAAACCCGGCACTTAACAGATGCATTACCGCCACCTACTGGACTGGAGTGTGGTACAGTAGATCAGCAGCCGGAAGTGAACTATTGCCCACCCAGAAGTGATGTAAACAGTCAACACAGTAACGTGATATGGCCGAATGCTAACAGCTAGTAGCTCGATGTCCCCGCTACAGAGCTGCTCCTTAACAGTGCTGTGGCCTGGGAAATGTCATCTGTTGTTTACAAACAGCGCCAGTATCCCACCTTTCCTCTTACTGCTCTCTGCCACTGTCCGGCCCACACGGATAAAAGTGAATTCGTCCAAGTAGACTGGCAGGGCCAGCATTGTGTTGTTAGCTCGGGAGCTAACAACACAGCTCCAGAGCTAACAGTGGCTGACCGTGGTTGCTGTTTTGCTAATCGAGAGGGACCTACCAACACAAAACTGTTGCTCGGCGTGCTTACGGCTACTGTTCTTAGGTATCAACATAGCTCCATGTTGATAGCTAAGAACAGTAGCCATATGCCTACTGTGGCTAAGAAAAATCGGTCAGCCACTGACCAATTTAGGTTAGCTTTGCTTTGTCCACACCAAGCTAACCGATGTCAACCACACCACATCAACTCCAACGGTCCACAACTTATTTTCACACAATCCGCTGACACACACCGTATCAACATACACAGTAATGCAAAGCCAAAAAAGTAACACAGTCATATGCTAACTAGTTAGCTCAGTTACTGCCTCACACTGCCTTGCTTCACTAACACTGAGCTAACTAGCTGTTAGCACACCCACGCCAACTCAAAATAAACAGTGTATTATTTCACACACCGAAGCACACAAAACACTTGCTAACACTACGTTTCATGTCCCAGTCGAACGTCCCAGAACTTAGGGTCATTCACTCTCGGTTCTAAGATCCCAGACGAGTCCTCAATTGTTACGAGTTTACCCTCTCGGTTAGCTTAGGATTGTTATGATTCCATTTCCGGACAACTAGGCCCGGCCCGGGGCCCAGTGAGCTGAGACAGACAGCATCAGCCATGTCATAAGTCAAGGTAAGAAGAGATTCTAAATCATATTTATAACTGATTTCATTCATTTCTTTTCATATAATTAACATAACTTCCTTTTCATATAATAATAATGAATAAATGTGCACATATGGGTGTGTAATACACTGCCTGGCCAAAAAAAAGGTCACCACCTGGATTTAACTAAGCAAACAGGTACGAGCCTCTAATTGGATGATTTCTCCATGGGTAATTATGTTTCAGCTGGCAACAAGTGATATAAGGACAGTGGCAAACCATCATCTTCAAAGAAAAAATGTGGTTGGAAAAAAAATCTTGTGTGGTGAAATAAAATGATAAAAAATTCAATTCAATTCAATTCAATCTTTATTTTTATAGCGCCAATCATAATCGCCGATTATCTCTTGGTGCTTCACAATTCGAGGCCGAAACCTCATGACTATACAGAGAGTAAACCCAACAGAACCACCGAGAGCAAGCCAA
>JAQQAE010009688.1:0-14475 GCA_029823295.1 Pseudamia nigra
TGCCTCTCTGTTTGGCTGTTATGTCTGATCCTGATTCCTCTCCATCTGCCAGAGAGATGAGCTGTGATGCTGTACGGTATGTTACAATAGCAATATGACCAACATACAGCTGTTTTGTCTTTGTGGATATCCATTCATTGTTTTGAAAAAAATGTCATTAATTGATGCAATAATCCTGCTGGTGTGTAGGGAATGTAAAAATTGCAGCATACTAAATTAGATAACAGATGACAAACTTCTGCCGAGGTCTGAGTGATTTTTCTAGTTTTCTTTCAAATGGCAGATTTCAAAATGATGTAATGATTTAACAAGAAAGGATGCTTTCAAAAGTAGTTATTCATCAAAGGTCCATGTTCTGTCTTCTATTGTTTCATTACTTTTCTGTTGGATTTTTCAGTGGTATCATTTCACCTCTGCATTGAAGTCATAAAGTTTGTTATCCTGATGTCACTTGTACAGAATCATAACTAACTCTTGACTTAACTGCAGTACCAAGATTTGTGTAGATGTTTCATTGAATTAGACAGGTACAGCGGCCTGTCACATTTTGTGTATAAATCTTTTATTTAAACCAAAAGGGTTCTGATGAAGATGATGATGATGATGATGAAAGGACGGAGCCAGTATGGGAGAAGCAGGAGGCAATGGTCAGAAAATTGCAGAGAAAGTTTCCCGACCAGGACAAAGAGGTAAATATATGGGTCGAACAGATTTAGATTTTATGACCAACATGAGTTCATGTACTGTACCTTAATACATTATACACCAGCACTACTTACCACCATCAAAAAGTTATAACACAATTAACAGATCAACTACTTTTAATATGACTTAAAGAAAACAACTCCATAATCTGTTTCATTTCATAATTGTAGTTTAAAATATCATCTGCTCGTTAATGTGAGTTTATTGCTGTTCCAGAAATCAAAAATGACTACATGCTTATTCTGAAGGGAGTGGGTCCTGTTTAAACATGACGACTTTTGTCTTGGTGTAGGAGCTGCGGATGGTGCTGCGGGAACACGACTGGAATGTTGAGGAAGCCCTTCAGGTTCTGCAGATGTTCTCAGACCCAGGTTTGAAATCAATTGTCACCATCTTTAATCTGAATCCAGGCTTTATGTACTTTCTGTTTGCATTTCTGTAACTGATGTCAATTGTGGCTGTTTTTTTTCTAACAGATGACCGTTTCAGTTCGCAAGAGCCAGAAGAAAAGAAGTCAAGTAAATCGAAGAGCAAAGACGACTCAGACAGGGACCACAGAAACACAAAGCAAGACAGATGCCATAGAGATGCTAGTGAATCTGATGAAAACGGTACAGATGCCACCATAGACAGCGAAGATGAAGACACCAAACCCCAAAACAGAACTCTGTCCACGTGGCTTAAGAAAGAATCTGATTCATTGTCATCAGCCTCTGTCAAAAATGCAACTACCTCGTCTTCCTCTTCAGTTGCCAAAATGCTATCCAGATTTGCCAGTGGGACCAGTAATGCTACAAAGCAGGAAGCAGAACAAAAAAGCTCAAGTGGGTCAGGTGAATCCAGTACATGGAAGAGCAAAGACAAGCCAGACCAGAACCACAAAGACACGAAGCATGAAGACAGAAAAAAGAGCAAATGTCATAGTGATGTTGGCGAATCAGATGAAAATGATACAGATGTTACAAAGGACAGTGAGGATGAGTCAGACGGTGACGAGTCACAAAACAGAACTAATGACTTCGGTGTGTCTGGTTTTCATAAGAGAGAATCTGATTCACTGCCTTCATCCTCCACTGACACAAATACTTTTACCTCTTCTTCGGATAAGCCTTCTTCCCATGCTGTCCACATGCTCTCCAGATTTGCCAGTGTTACCACTATAGCTAAGAAACGGGCAGAAGAGGGAAAGAGGAAGGCACGTGCCTCCAATGAACACGTCAGCTCTGAGGAGGAAAACTGCGATGAAGAGGAGGACATGGTTAGCAGTGAGTTTGAGGACTCTGGTGATGAGCTGGACACTGGAGGCACCATGACTGATTTGAAGAAGGAGATGTTGGCGTTCTTCCAGGATGCAACGATAGACGAGCTGTCACTGATTGCCGGGTGCTCTGTTAAAAAAGCTCAGAAGATTGTGGAACTAAGACCCTTTGATAGCTGGCAAAGCCTGGTGAGAGGGAGTCTGTTGTTTGCTCATGTTATCAATGTGGAAGATGTAAGAAAACAGAGCCACAGTGTAGAATCATTCATCTAAACACCTGCTGAATAGTTTGTAAGGTTTCATTCACACATTATTTGCTCACTGAGTTTACTACATCACTGTCTGCTCAAAAGAAATAAGTCTGGTTAAATGTGTTGGAGCAGCTGCACTCATCACTTCCTGACCACATCTCTCAGCTCTCTTTTGTCAGAGCTACAACTTCTGTCATTCTAAAAATATGTGCAGTGGTTGACATCAAACAGTCCTTTAAAACTGTTAAAACCATGTGTCATAGCAGTAAAATGTATGTCTTCTGTCCTTGTAGTTTTTTTTATCAGCCATTCAGAATAGGAGCTGGTTTGTGTGAATTTTTACTGTGTTCATTCCTCTTTAGGCGGATGTCTTTCATAAAGACAATGGGCTTTCAGAGGATTTGTTGCTGGGCTGCAGGGTCGTCCTCAAGGAGCGAAAAGTTGTCCTCGGTCTCATGTCCAAATGTGAGACTATTTCTTCGAGAATGGTCAAACAGGTCACTGAGGTGATGGAGAAGGGCACAGTGAAGCAGCCCAGTGAACTCAACAGCCAGTGAGTAGCATCCATTCAAGTGGATGTAGTCAATTAACAGTTGATTAAAAGCTCAAAGAAGTAATGTAAATGCAGCGATGCAATTTGCTAGCTCCATTTATATAACCACATATGCGTCTGCAGCCATTGTAAGCCTCCACATGTTTTTCCTGAACGTGGTAAATTACAAAGAAAAATCAGTTTAAATGTTACTGTAATGATTATGTCGGTAGGTGAACATCTCAAAGAGAACTTTCTCAGTATCAAGTTGACCTTAATCTGAGCTCAGTTCTAGGCCTGTGATTAGCAAGGACGTGAGCAGCTACAGGAGCAATGTGCAAACATACCTAATCCAGTGTTTCTGAGAGAAAATAAAACACAATGACTATCTGAAGCTAATCGTAATTGGTAGGCTACATAATTAATCACATCACAATTGTAATTGCAATATCAGACTGCAGTTATATACGTAATTGCTAAAGTCTACAATTTAAAGGTCCTGGTTTAGGGGGTTAAAGGGTGTTTTTTTAGGGGAATGATCCAATTTGCAGAAATTGAAATACACAACCTCTACTGGCTGGTGATGGGTGATGTGTAAAACATTCCAACAACCTGCTTTTGCAGTTTTTACAAACAAGCAGTTGCAAGTCTCAATACTGGCCACAATGACATGTTTCACCAAATCATGCAGCCTAGTAGTGTCTTGGTTTTTCTCATGGTCTGACACAAGGAATATAATGTGTATACTAATTTTCTCAGGACAAACAACCCCTGTGACTAAAGATGTCAATGTTTTAAAGATGTGAATCCTTGCGTCCTCCTCTGGGTTCATTAGATGTCCTTTTAGGGCAGCCACATGGAATTTCAGGAAGAGCACTGCTTATTTTTGTCTTGGTAACCTGTAACGGCTTTTGAAACATCAGGCATCCCATATCCTTCCTCAGTGGGTTATTGTTTGTCGTTTAGGTTACTCCTAAAACCCTATCAGCTGATTGGTCTGAAGTGGCTGCTGCTTCTGCATGAGCACAAACTGAGTGGCATCCTCGCTGATGAAATGGTAAGACACTCAACCATTCTGTGTGGTGGTACAAGCCCACAGTCAAAACAAATAACCTGCGTTTTTATGTAAATATTTGACAGGTAAAGCAGGACAACTCGCACTTGAACCTTGATAGATTAACCATGTTGGTATCAAAGAGTTTTGTTCTTGTTTGTCTGCCCTGCAGGTGAATAGTCAGGTCAGGTACAGAGAAGAAAAGCATAGTCTTTTAGTCCCACTGTAGAAGAAAAGTGTGAAGTTGTGTTGAAGTTGCGTTGCTGTTTACAGTCATAATGTGTGATCTGAAAAGCAGATGTTGAAATATGTCTTTTGTCCATCCACCTGGCTCTTCTTGATGTATTTCGTATCTCTGTTTGACATGTGTCTGCCTCTCCAAAAGGCTTTTCTTCCATCTCTCATCCTCCTTTCATGTCATCTTTTGTACTTGTCAGGGTTTGGGTAAAACTATCCAGGCCATAGCATTTCTAGCCCAGCTGTATGAGAATGGAATCCAAGGGCCTCACCTCATCACTGTGCCTGCCTCCACACTAGGTACTGACAGTGTCTTCCTTGTGTTATAATACAAAACGGACATTGGTAGTATGTTTGAAATTCTGCCAGGCCTGTTGTCTGAGCTGGCATTTAGTTCTATATTCAGAAAAGTCAGCATGGGTTTTAAAGTACAGTGGTGGCCCGGCTAACTGATTTGATCAGTTCAGTGTCACGTTCTGTGGCCGAATCATTCGTTAGCCGAAGCGAGTTTTTCCATAGGAATGCATGTAAAACCAATTGATCCGTTCTGGACCCACGAAAACTCGCATATAAAGTATGTATTACACACTCGTACATGCACATTTATTAATTATTATTATTTGAAAATGAAGTTATGTTAATTATGTGAAATGGTATGCATGATATTAGTTCTAAAAAATGATTTAGAATGTATTCTTCCCTTGGCTTATGACTTGGTAGTGTGTCAGTGGACACTGCACACGTCCATAACTGGAGCAGCCCCAGCGTGTTCACAGCTATTGTCGTTAGCCGCGGCCAACAACGCAGCTCCGGCACTCCTGAGCCGGCTAACACCACAATGCTGAACCGAGAGCCTCTACCGTTGTAAGCTAACAGCGCTCCAGAGGCGGCTTACACCACTGGAGTATTGTTAGCCTGACACCCAGGCCACAGCACTGTTAAGGAGCAGGCAGCTCTCTGGCATAGACATTGAGCTAATCGCGGTTAGCATTCGGCCTATTACATCCCGCAGGAGCTTTCATGTTATTGTGTTGACTGTTTACATCCGGGTGATGGTTCACTTCCGAGTCTATCTTCTTTCGTTGAGCGAATTTTTATTGTTAGCCGTTTCAAACTTTTGGCCGACCCCCCTCACCCCCCTTGGTAGCCGAATCTTTCGTTACCAGAAGCGTTCGTTAGCCAAGGCACCACTGTATTCATTTTGTTTGAACGTTTACCGTAAAAAGTAATTTATATAAACTACCCAAGTAATAAATGTTGAATTTATTAGCACATCAACTGTATAATTATTCTGTTAACTAGTCAAAAGTTTAGACACATCTTCTCCTTCAGTGGGTTTTTTTTTTCTTTATTTTTGATAATTTTTAATATTATACATTAAAACCATAGATATCAAACTTGGAAAGAACACATATGGAATTATGTAGTACATACAAAAAGTGTAAACGATCCAGAATGTACTTTGTTTTAGATTATACAAAGATACTACTTTGGATACTCATGGCAATTGCAAGATGGTCACTTGTGAGGGTTTTCAAAGCATGTGAGTTTATTTGCCATTTCTTGCCTTTTTAATCTGCTTTAGACCATCAGTTGTCTTGTGCAGAGGAAGGGGACAGGGTCAACAGCTGCTTTAGTGGTACTACAACTACTATACAAATCCATATTATGGCATGGAATAAGTAAAGAGATAAGACGGTCCATTCCTTTAAAGATAGTCTGTAACTTTTCTTAGAAAACTCACTACTTGGAGTCCTGCTCTTAGTCTTCACACTGTTAGGGTGTGGTAGTGGATTTAGCTACACGGACCTTCTCCTGTCTGCATTTTTTTTATTTTCCTCTCGATTCAGTCTGATTTTTCTCTGTAGGGTGTTGCTTGTGCAGTGAGGAGTGTTTTCTGTCGATCAGTGTTTTGTTTTTCTTTACTGCAGTCACACTGATATCGTGTGAACAGGCTGTGGAAAATTACCATCTAAAATATAAATCATATTCTAGATTGTTTAACACTTTTGTTCACTATATAATTCCATATGTGTTTTGTCACAGTTTGGATGTCTTTATTATTAATGTACAGTGTTGAAAATAATAAAAATAAAGAAATGCAGAAGGAAAAGGTGTGCCCAAACTTTTGACAGGACTTGTACGTTCTTATGAAGATGGTATTGATACATTAAACAAATCAGTCACAGGCTATGTTCCGTCCCCTCGTATCACTATTCACCCTGGACATGAGACAGGATGAACTGCTCTGACGTGTGTCACCATGGCAACTTGCCATGATATCTCTAACATCATGGACATGCTGGCTGGGCAATATTCTGAACTCTAACGGGACTGATGATGACACACATGCATCCAAAGACATGATTACACTTATACACTACACTACCAATGCCTTCTGTAAAATGCATTGTAAATGAATGTTGTGTTGCAGCCATATGTTGAATGTGCTGAGGTTTTCTCTATGTAGTCATAACTGGGCCCCGTCTTGGGGCTCAGTTCTGGATATGTGTTTATTTACTCTTCTTTCCCACTGTTATACTCAACCCACTTTCCCCCCACTGTTAAAAGGCAGCGTGATACGAGTTATGCAGCCCTCTCCCCCTCAGAGTGGGAAACCTAATTGCCCCTCGGGGACAAATAAAGTACTTTGAATTGAAATGAGTAAATGGAAAAGTGCCGTTTAATTTTACGATTGACTGGCGTTCTTAGTAAATCACATCCCTGCTTTGATGTCATCATGTATTTTCTGGTAACAACTTTTATGGGGTAAAATTAACAAATGCAATCTATTCATAAAACGTATTGATCACAAGACTTATGGGGAACATGTGCATCCAAAACACATGTGAACACTTCCCAAGCATTATATTCAGTTTATTTACTGAATACATCTGTTCATTTTCTCTTGCAGATAACTGGGTAAGAGAGCTGAAGGCATGGTGCCCAAGTCTCAAAGTCCTAGTTTATTATGGTAAGATTATCTCAAATTGGTGTTTTCTGTGATTTAACAAAGGTGCTAAAGGTGTGTAATGCTTGTTGAATGCAGACAAGGAAGCTGGTGTAATGCAGTTTTAGCAGGTTTTCACAAATGAATCTTGCTCATTTATTTTGGCTTAATGGTTACGAATATATAGACCTGTTTTTCTTCAGAGACGCAAGCTAAGTGCGTGTTCACGTGCTGTTTACAGGATCTATGGAGGACCGCCGCTACCTCAGACATGACATCCTCAATGAAACTGATGAGTACAATGTCATTGTAACCACGTGAGTTTAAACCATGCTTTGTACCTGACTTAACTCTGTAGGGAATGAAAGATTAAATGAAAGACTAAATCAGCTTTGTGATTGTTTATATCAGGGGTATTCATTACGTCGATTGCGATCGACCGGTCGATGTTGAAGGTAGTGTCGGTAGATCGCATGACATTATATTAAAAAAAAAAAAAAAAATAGATGTCAGACCATCATCCATCCCGTCACTTGATTGATTTACGGGGCAGCCAGTCAGATGACATCTGACTTTTTCTGACACTTGGGTCACTGTGTGCAAACAACCTATGCTAAGTGCAGGAAATCTAACAAGCTAGGTAACGCGTTACCTCCAATCTTGGCCTTTTGGTTTTTTTCTCTTAAACTTAAGAAAAGGTATAAAAATGAGTGGGGGAGCAGGACCAAGTAAGAAGACAAAAACTTATCACTTTCATATAGAATGGGAGAACTTTTTCCTGCCAGTCTTTCATCGCAATACCAAAAAAGGAAATTGTGCAGCATTTTCGAAGTGTTCATAGAAAATACGATACTGACTTCCCACCAAAAAGCGAGCTGAGAAAGAGAAAGGTGAAGGAACTAAAATGCCAATTGTGTGGACAGCAGTCATTGTTCACAACATACTTCAAAAGCGAAAGCCACCCCGAAGCATCCTCTTAGGTGAGTTGAAGTCATCCAAGTAAACTTGGGTAATGACAAAAAATGTATATAGTTAATTGTGTTGCGCAGTATTGGCTGATGTCTGTGAAGATTCTCAGTCGTCCAGGTCATGGTATCTAAGACTATCCAAGGTTTTCCTTCTGTCGACTGGACTGGAAATTTGGGGGGCACCCCTCCCTGTCAGGCCAGCGCCGCTGCCAGTGTTCAAAACCAAATTTTCAGTCCAGTCGACAGAAGGAAAACCACACACCTTGAATACTGGCTCATGCGGTTATGCAAGGTACATCAACATACATTGTACATATAAGAAATTCTTAATATTTGTAAATGTGTTTTGCATTTTTGTAGTAGGTAGATCACTTTGACTTGGTGATTTTGTAAGTGTCTCGCATGCTGAAAAAGTGTGAGCATCCCTGGTTTTTATAGTCGGAAGTAAAAAGTGATTGTGTTCTTCTATTTAATTTGTTTTGTGTTTAACTTGTTTCACAGGTATAATTTGGCCATTGGAAATGAAAGTGATCGTAGCCTTTTCCGTAAGCTGCGTCTGAAGTATGCTGTGTTTGATGAAGGTCATATGCTGAAGAACATGAACTCTCTGCGATACCGCCACCTTATGGCCATTAATGTAAGTTAACCTTTCCCTGCTGTGTAAACCGAACATCCTAAAGCCGGCTGCACACAGAGAAACGTTACTCATCTCAACTCAGCGTAACTGGAAATCGGCTTGGTGTGCAGCGGTTCCCCACCCAGATTTTTCAGTCTTGACGACGTCCCGACAGAAATCGTGCCGATTCAACATGTTTCATCGGCAGGACTCAAGTCTCGGCAATGTGCGGAGGTCCCCACTCTGACTTTTATCATTGGTGGACATGTGTGTCACAACACAATCACTGTTCACTGTCAACAGATGGCACCAGTTCCCAGGCGTGCGTCGTGGTGTCAATCTGCAGCTGTGTGCGAGGTTCCTTCAATCATGACTCACAGTCGCGTTTCTCTGTGTGGCCGGCTTTAACCTTATGACCACTGACAGGTGAAGTGTTAATAATGTCCATTGTCTATTGCAATGACACCTGTGAATGGGTAGGATGTATGAGGCTGCGAGTGAACATTTAGTGCTTGAAGTTGATGTATTTGAAACAAAAGATTAGGTAGTGTGAGGATGCAAATAACCTAGACAAGCACCAAACTGTAATGTCAAGACAACTGGGTCAAAGCATCTCAAACTGTGGGCCTTGTTCAGTGGTCCTGCAGTGGAGAGAACCCCATCATCAAGGAACAACAACTGGATAGGATCTAAGGGAACAAAACATTACTTGCCACATAATGTTGACTAGATTCCTCCTTTTTAATGTAACAACAGCTCTAATCTAAGACCTCTACCAGACCTTTGAAAGCTGCTGTAATAACTGGCAGTACATTACACATTAGACATTATACTGCAGATATGGTGCATTTATCGCTCTTTTGTAATTTCCCTGTTTCGTTAGAATCATTTACATTTCTGTTCTTCACATTCAGTTTTGTAAGCTCTCATTATGGCCCTAGACACTGTGACATCAACAGTGTGCAATGTCACTCTTTGTCTCTGGTTTCTTTTAGGCAGAGCATCGTTTACTGTTGACAGGGACGCCTTTACAGAACAATCTCTTAGAGCTGATGTCTCTTCTCAACTTCATCATGCCTTCTATGTTCTCCAGTTCCACAACGCAACTTTCCAAAATGTTTTCTATGGTACGTATGATTGAGTGTTAGACTGCTGATAGTAGAGTTGCTTAAAATGTACAAAATACAAGCCTTGCCTCGTATTCGTCACTCCATTAGTGTTAAAAGAAATTTCAGGCATGAGATACGAGATGCTTCAGCTTTTGTTTAAAAAAAAAAAAAAAAATCAAATTAATACAATCTGATAAGTTTTTTTTCTGCCTGCTGAAAACACTGAACCATGTATGTTGTGTCAGAAATCCCACGAGGAGCAAAGCCGCTTTGAGAGCGATCGTATTTCTCAGGCCAAACTCATCATGAAACCTTTCATCCTCAGGAGAGTCAAGAGTGAGGTGAGTCTGTTACAAAAGAGTAAATACTCTAAAGCCAAATGTAGTGTATAATATTCAACTGTATAGTGAATATATTATTGTATGTCCCAGCTGCAGTGCTTACACAAAGCTTTTTATTTTTGATTTTAAGTTGTTTTTCTCTGCTTCAAATTCTGCTCAAACAGTTTCTAGTGTTTGACATTTCATGTCATTATTAGTTGCAGTTTACAATAATGTATTATTAATTATGAAGAAGAAATTTGTTTTCTTTGTTCAGGTTCTGAGGCAGCTACCGGCAAAGGAAGAGAAAATTGAGTTCTGCTCAATGAGTGAGAAACAACAGGTTCTTTACCAGAACCTCTTTAAAAAGCTCAAAGCTTCCACCACGGGCGAGAGTATGTTTACAGCTTCACTCTGGGTATCAGATCATTTGTTGGTGTTAAAATAAAAAAAATAAAAAAAGATTTTAATTATTATTGTTTCACTTTTTTCTACAGAGCGTGAGTTGTGTAATGTCATGATGCAGTTGAGGAAAATGGCCAACCATCCTCTGCTCCACAGACAGTATTACACTTGTGAAAAGCTCAAAGCCATGAGCAAACTCATGCTCAAGGTCGGCCCTGTTCACTCACTAGTTATGTTTTTTACATTTTTCCTGAATATTTTATCCATTTATTTTTGTTCTTTTAATGTGATTTTTGTCACTTTATTTCCCATTCTGTGAACATTGATTGGTTTGTCCCTCTTTTTCTGAACACTTCCCCTTTCCCATCTCTCCATCCTCAGGAACCAACTCATTTAGATGCAGATGCTGCTTTGATCCAGGAGGACATGGAGGTGATGTCAGATTTTGAGCTGCACCGTCTGTGCCAACAGTACAGTTCCATTAGTTCCTACCAACTTGAAACCAGCCTGCTGCTGGACACTGGGAAATTTTACCATCTTACAAAGCTCCTGGCAGCCCTTAAAGACAAGGTAATCACACATATGACCTTGATGTAGTTTGTGTTTGCTCAGATTCTCTGTAAAGCTCATTCTGCAACTTTCTTTCTCTTCCCTGCTGATGTTCAGCAAGTAATACATTTTCTGTTATATTACAGAGTGATCGCGTTGTATTATTCAGCCAGTTCACCATGATGCTGGACATCGTGGAAGTTCTGCTGAAACACCTTCAGCATCGTTACATTAGACTGGATGGATCCACCCCCATAGCAGACAGGTCAGACATGATGCTGGTGTTGACTTATGCCCAAAATGGACAAAAATATCAAGACCCCTGACTTGATAGACCTACAGGAATGTTGACATTCCTTTACGAGCTAATACTAATCCTCATCATATCTGAGCTGTCCACGGTTTTTTAATCCATCCATTTTCTACCCCTTAATCCTCTCAAGGGTCGGGGGGAGGGGTGCTAGAGCCTATCCCAGCTGACTTAGGGCGGAGGCAGGGTAAACCCTGGATGAGTCGCCAGTTTGTCGCAGGGCTCGGTTTTGTTAATCATTAGCATGAAATCAGAACAAAAATGTACTTTCTGATATATGGAACGGCCTAAGAATGAACAAAAATTAACCTTATGTGAACAAAATAATCCTCAAAATGAATAAAGATATTTGCATTTGCTGAGTTGGCATGTTTTATACATCTTTAAGATGGGACATGACATGTCGTCATCCTCACTTTTTAAGTGGGCCAAATCATCATCCCCAAATTTTTTTCCTGGTTTATTTTCTTGATTATTCTTAATTTTATGTTCATATTTATTGGTATTATATTCATGTTATTTATGTTTTTTGTCAATTGAAAAAGTACTTGAGACCAAATATTTTAACAGCTCTGTTTTGGAGTATTGTTGCAGAAGAGATGTCGTAGATCCTGTAGGCACAACATTCAGGTATTTACTTTAGTCCTTACATAGTGCTATGCAAAACTTTATTGTGTGTTGAGCAGATCATAATCATACACATGCATGATAGAACAAGAATACACAAGAAAAATAGAAACAAACATTTCAGCTTCTCCACAGTGAAGTTTCAATATTAAATGTCACCTCCCTACAAACTTTAACTGTTTGGATCAGAAAATCCCAGATCTAACTCACTTAAACTAGATTTCATGCAACTGCATAAACATTAGTTCCTTTCCTGGTGGAAAAATAAGTCTCCTCCTGCCCCAAACAAAAATTAGTTGACTCCTAAAAAAGTAGTCGAGTGTGTGTGTGTGTGTGTGCGCTGTTTCAACTGATCGATTAGTCATACACATGCCTAGTTCATAAATCAGTGAACCCATTTATTTTGATAAAATGATATATAATCTGTGAAAATTGAGTCAAATTTGGGATTTTTAATTTAGTTTGCTGTGAATTGTGACATACAGTATAGCCATAGGGTAGTACTCAAATACATTTACTCCTTTTACATGTACTTGAGTAGTTGTGTTGCAGAATACCTTTTTATTCTTACTCCATTACATTTTGTGATAAAAATGAGTGTACTTCTACTCAGTTACATTTGGCCATTGCTCAATGAGTAGGAGTAAAATGGGTTGAAATAGGAAACTTAACAAAATGGTCATGTAAATTAACAGAAAAATGAATAACCTAAGCAACAAAATGAGCAAAAAATACTTGAGAAAATTGAGATATACAGTCAAGTAAATTATAAAAGTAATAGAAGTACAAAGGAACAACATAAGCAGCACAATAAGCAAATGCAAAGAAAATAATCAAGTGAATTTAGAAAAATGAAAAATATAATCAAGATATCGCACTAAAAAAATCAACTACCGGTATGATTATGAAAAATAATCATAACAAAAAGTACCAGTGCATTAACAAAAATGAACAAAATAGCACATCTTCTCAGAATTTAGCTCATGATTGACCAAAATTATGAAAAAATAGAAAAAAACCCTCTTATTGCTCATATAGCAGACAGTTTCACAGTTCCACACATTAACAAAGCAAGGTCAGAGAGAGCTGGGGAGTGTATGTGAAAATATGCATTATGATTCATTGGCTGCGCTGTGTGTAATCAGTTTCTGATGGAGAGTCCAGAATCCTTCCCCAATAGCCAGGTGTTAAAGGCCGGCAAACATGTCCTTCAGAGAGTTCAAACCACACTCAACACAGAATGTTTTTGAAAGCGGGGGAGGTGGTAAGCAGCCCATTCTCTAGCAGAGGAAATCAAATAGTTGTTTGAACACAATATGAGACTGCAATGACTTCTACTTTGTGAAGTTACTCACCACTTGTAGTTTTTTTTTTTTTTTTTTTTAAATGAGATACTTTTACTCAAGTACTTGCGTTTAACTTCATCTTGAGTCATTAGAATTCTAACGCAACAGTACATTTCCTTGAGTACTGTTTCTGTTTACACACCACTACCGTACATGTAATGTTGTGCATGTATTTGTCCTGCAGGATTGTGTTGATAGACGAGTATAACACAGACCCTGACATATTTGTGTTCCTGCTGTCAACACGTGCTGGAGGCCTCGGCATAAACCTCACCTCTGCCAACGTTGTCATCCTGCATGACATTGACTGCAATCCCTACAACGACAAACAGGCAGAGGACAGGTGTCACCGAGTAGGCCAGACCAAGTAAGATCAATTCAGCAATAGCACTGTACTGACACAATAAGCTTTCATCTTTACATATTGTGTCAGTAATTTCAGAAGTAATGAGTCTCTGCAGAATAGTGACTAATGTCCCCGTGTTTGTCAGAACTGTGCAGGTGATCAAACTCATCAGTAAGGACACCATAGAAGACTGTATTCTACAGCTGGGCCAGAAAAAACTCAAACTGGAGCAGGACATGACTGCAGCTGACCAAGGTGAGGAGATGTGTTCACTATAATTCCACGCACACACACACTTTTTAATATGGGATGTTTTACCAATGATCAGTGTTAAAGCATACACACACATGTCACTTCCACAATGCGTGTACATACTGCAGGTCCATTCAGTAAAAAACGCATCCACATATTCAATCTGTTACACCTTACAGGACATAAAAATCTTGCAGAATATGTTCAAGTCATGCACGAGCCCACAGGGTGTTATTTGCACCAACCTAATCTCCAGTCAGCATTGCCACATATGCATCCATTGGCAGAACTGGGTGGAGTCAGTGTTTGTCAAATTACCAACCTATACTGTATTTTGTAACTTTTTTGGTAAATAGAAAAAAACTAAAATCCCTCCCATATAGCTTTATTTTATTTATTTTTATATATAAAATATAGCGCACGCACACACACACTGGAACCTCGGATAACGACCGCTTCTAACAACGTAAAATTCGGACGACGGAAAGAAATATTAATTATTTTAAAAATTGAACCTAACGGCGATGAATTATGAGGACGACGACGCCTGCGTCACGCCGAGCGCTAGCCGCTAATGCTAACGCTAGCCACTATGCATCACTTCCGGGTCTCGAAGAGAATGACCTGGAAGTCAGAGCGC
>JAQQAE010009689.1:0-14474 GCA_029823295.1 Pseudamia nigra
CTTTGAGTCCATCTCATGAAAAATGGGATCAAAAACAAAAGTGTTGCGTTTATATTTTTGTTGAGTGTATATACTTGTAAGATGCATAACAAAATAAACGCTAAAGCAACAACATAAATTAAAATGAATAAAGTAGTAGAGAAAAAAGGATTAACATTTTTAAATGAACCAAGAAGATGAAGAAAGGATGAACAAAATAACCAAGAAAATAAAAATAAACAAAATAATAATGTAAATTAGCAAAAAGTAAAAATGCAGTAAAGTAATATGATCAAAACAATTTCTAAAATAAGCAAAGAATGTACAATAATGATCAACAATGAAGAGAAGCTTAAGAAAATAACCAAGAAAATAAATAAGCAAAATAATGAAGGATTACAAAAATACGATTAAAAAATTGCAAAAATGAAGTAAAATAAATGAAAGATGAACAAAATAACCAAAGAAATAACAAAATATTAAAAGAAATTACCAAAAGTTACAATATAAAAAAATGAATTAAAAAATGAACAAAATAATCAGTGAATGTATAAAAATGAACAATGAATAAAAAATAATAATCAACAAACTAACAAAATAAATACAGTGAAAAAAATTAAATGTACAAAAATGAATTAAAAAGGAACAAATGATGACTGGAATAATAAAGAAAATAAGAATAAGAATAAAGAAAATGACCAAATAGTAACAACATAATAAAGAAAGGGTCTTTAAAAAATTAACAAAATAATCAAGGAATGTTAAAAAAAAATAAGAACAATGATGAAAGATTAACAAAATATCCAGGCATATCACATAATAATACATAATAATACACATTGCCAAAAAGAATAAACAATATAGTAAACTAAACAATCCAGAAAATTACTAAAATGTTGTTAAATGATAAACAAATGTGCAACCTAATGAAAAGGTGCCAGGACTTATTTGTAAAAAGAGCTGTACATAGTTGCTTCCATCAAAACTGGCATTGCATATGCTGTATGTTTATGCACTGTACAGTCCATCAGTGACAGGGACAAATGGACAAAGGGACAGGTGGACGGACACAGAGGCTGCACTGAACTCACAGATACGAGATATTGAGGTGTCTGAATATCCTCCAGGACAGCGATGACAGGTTGTTATCTTTCAGATTCCTGGAAATTACATTGAACACGAGGGAATGAGATCAAATGTGTAACAGTACAACACATTGACTCTACTCTCACTGCTACTGCAGATACAATGAACCTGAAGTACTGCAAACACGGTCAAAACAACAGCAGTGATCAGTTCAAACGTGTCTAAATGCACTTAACCCTTTCATGTGTGATGGTCAGTACACTGGACAGGAACAAGGTGACATTAAATTTATATTACTTGAAAAAATGAAGGCAAAATTAAGGCAAAATGCAATAGGACTGTGAGTACCGGTATTTTGACTTAAATTAACAATATAATCAATAAAAAGAAAACCAAAAAAAGAAGCAAAAGGTACAAAATCAAATCAGAAGAAAAATGAACCAATCACAAAATGAAGAAAATATGAACAAAATCAGAAGGAAAACAAATGAAGTCAGCAGCAAATGAGCAAACCAGGCTAGAAAATTAAACAAATTTGATGCAAAAAGAAGTAAAATAGACAAAGTAAGAGAAAAAAAAACAAAAAAAAAAACAAATTGAGCAAAACAGTTGCCAGGGAAGAAAATGTAAAAATGAACAAAATAATCAAGTAAATGAACCAAATTCGATGCAAAAAGAAGAAAAATGAACAAAAATAGTAAAAAAAAAAAAAAAAAAACACGCTTTAAAAATGAACAAATACATGGCCTGGCTGAGTCATTATTTTATACATTATCAAATAAAAATAAAGCATAATTCTGAAAATTCTTAAAATATATGACATTATCTTAAAGTACCTTAAGGCTAGAAAAGACAATTCCATTTTTTTTTTCCGAATTCATTCATGAAAGGGTTAATTTACACCAAGGTCTCAGCTTTTTATACTTACAAGGTTTTCATTGAATGTGTTTCATTTTAGAACATTAAAAAAGCTCAGTGATCAAAATGTAGTATTTATACTTACAGGTACTGCAGTTTGGCGTTGTTCTGAAAGGCCAGTTTTGATACATACGTTAGCCGGCTGTTGGTCACCGTCCTGACACAGAAACAAACAACTGCATGAGCATGAAAACATCTGAAACTGTCTGTATTAAGAAGAATTATGGAAATTGAACTAGACATAAGGATTAAACATAAATGGCAGATGGGACGTCTGTCTAATAATATCCTCAGAATGTCTCATTGTCTTGAATAGAGGGAACTTTAAGAAATAAGTATTACACAGACCAAATAGAGAATGGGTATTTAAGGCTTGTAGGGCAGATATTATTGACCTATATGCATGATTTTAATGAGAACATCATCAGACACTGCAGCACAGTTTTAAGTTATGTTGCTTGAAATTGTATTTGCACCATTTTAAAGAATGACAACTCAGAAGCATTCTGAGAGCACAGACCTCCACCAGGGCAGCTCAGCTCACAATGCAGGAAATGTGCAAAAATGAAGAACAGATTGAAGAAGTAATTAAGAAAACAACAAAATTTGATTGATTGATTGATAAAGTTTGATTGATTGATGAGATTTCAGCCTTGAATTGTGAAGGGCCTAGAGATAATCGGCGATTATGATTGGCGCTATACAAATAAAGATTGATTGATTGATTGATTGAAAATAAGCAGCACAATCTGCTGATATTGCAGAAAACTGAACGATACATTCTGCTGTGAATGCGTATATCTCAGTTTTCTTCCAGTGATAAGGTGACTTTATGAATGCTTCTGTATAAAACAAGATTATTCTGCAGCGTTAACTCCATGCCCTTCATTAGTTTAGGTCAGTTTAGCTCATTTTGTTATCTGATGTGGAACTGGTTTAATTCTGTGACTGATTGATCTGGTTTGACACGACTGGAAATGGAATAAATGTGATAACGAGAAAACTAGATGTTTGATATAATGACTGAAAAGTAGCATCAGTCAAGGCCTGTTTTGCAATTTAATAACACTGTGTAGACTGTAGCTGTGTGTAAACTACATAAGTGGAAAAGTTTCAGTCTGTAACCATAATAGTAAAATGTAAAAAAAGAAAATTAAACTTACTTCCTTCTGTTTGATCTAAAGGTGTGAATGCCAGCACAGTGGAAATATAACTTAAAGAAAAGGAACAAAAATGAACAAAATAATGAGGACTTAACACAAAAGGGAAACAATAATCAAGAAAAGTAGCCAAGAGTGGACAATATAATAAATTATAAATAAAATGAACTTAAATGACAAAATAAACATATGAACGGGAGCAAACTAAACAAAAATAAACAAAACATCACATAATTAAAAACTGAAAAACAAACAGAATAAATACAACAGGAACAAAAATAAACAAAATAATCAAGAAAATTAACAAAAAATAATCCACATTCTAAATAAAATGAAAATGGAAAATTATCCAAAAAAATTAACATAAAAATCGATGACAAAATCAAGAAAATGATCAAAATAATCAACGCAATAAAAAATGGACAAAATAATACAAAAGATGATCAAAATGTTCAAAAAATGTCCATGAAATAGATTTTAATATCATGAAAATCATCAAATTATCTAAAATTTACATGAAAATCTATGCATTTTAAAAAATGATCACAATAATACACAAAAAAAACTAAATTAGCAAAATAATCTCAAACTTGGCCACATTGTCCCAAAAATTAACATGAATGGGTTTAAAAATCAAATGATCAAATTATCCAAAAAATTAACAGAAAAATCAATGACAAAAGCAAGAAAATGATCAAAATACTCTAAAATCACAAAATAATTCAGCAAAAACTAATAAACAATCAGGCAACCAAACAGAAAATGGGTCAGAACCCAAAATGGGTCCTGACACAAAGCTGGGGAAAATAATATATAGAGTTTGGACTGACCATATTAGAATGTGGTCCTTTTTAACTTTTCTTTTAAACTGTGAGGCTTATTTGCAGATTTTAAAAAAACAGTGGCAGATACAGTACAAGTAGCACAACAACAAGGACTCAGTAATAAAAGCAGGATAATATATCACCTCAAGTGAATAATAAACAATCAAAGTATTACGTCTAATGAAGCCAAGTATAAAGATCTGAATGCATATGAAGATATAGGCAAATGTTCCTTGTCTGACATTAATTACTTGTCACAGTGCATCCAGTCTGAACACTATGTACCTGCACAGCAACATTTTAAAGCAGCATTAATATCAGTAAGTGCCCTGGTTAAAAGAAAAGCCATAGAACAGGCTGCAACAGCAACAATATTAAGTGCTGTGTGTAATTTTTTTTTACTCATTTGTGGACTGGCAGTAAATAGTAAGCCATGAGCTGCAGTGTTTGTCTAAAAGCAGTAAAAGACTCACAGGTTCCTGAGATTCTTGTAGCAGTGCAGGTCTTTGTCATTGATGGAGGAGAAGCTGCTCTGGTTGGCGATGTAGCTGTCAGGAGATACAAGGCTGTGTCAGAAGACTCTTTTGTACATGAAAGGAAGCATCAACAACAAGGCAAGTACGTACATGTAATTAGAGATCAAAATTGAAATGTGGACCCCAGTTAACAGAGCAGGCGAGTGGAAACCTATGGCTTATGTATGTGTCTATTGAAGACTTCTATGAGAGTGATGATGAAATATACTGTGTTGATTTCTCCCAGTTTTCATCAATAGAAGGTTAGAGTGGGTGAACCGAACGTGAACCATGGTCAGATACTGACACAAGGCTACTGTCAACACAGAATAATACATATTTTATAGTGGGAACAAAATGATTGGTTATGATTGGTTAGTTTAAACTTTTCAGATTTTGAATTCTGCTGGGTCATGAGGCAGGACCAAGGCATTTTCACTTGAATGTAATTGGCGCAACCTGTGATGTCATTCATCTTCCACCCTTTTAATCCTTGCAAGAGTCAGGGGCAGGGTCAGGGTAAAAGTGAGGTGACAAGTCGGCAGTTCATGCCAAGGCTGATGCATAGAGACAACCATTCACACTCGTATTCATACCCAAGGGCAATTAAGAGTGAGCAGTTAACCAAAGTGCATGCTTTTGGATTCTTGCCATAACCACTACACCACCACGCCACCCCTTGTGATGTCAAGTTACAAATATTCAAAACAGCTCATTTTCAAGTTATCCATCTTGTTGTGAGGGTTTGTCAGGACTCAAGGCACTTATCACATTCATATTTTCACAGCTTTTATTTTACAACAAAAATCAAAACTCATTTAAGATGCATTTTTACACTTTGTGACATTTAAAACGGAGTGACACAGATGCACTGCAGCTAAGTGTTTGATGATACTGAACAACCATATCACCTCCTGGACAACAGGAGGTGATATGGTTACTCTATAGAATCCTACAAAGGCAAAGTGCTTTAACTGAGCAAACTGGTCAAAATGAGTTAATACTGGACATGGACCTTGTGACATATAATTTATTTTGTGACAAACTGTCTCAAACTGTCCTCATTTTCAGACAAAATTTAGTGTCAAATTTGCGGGAACTCCAAAATCAAGTCAAAACACAACAACTCTGGATTCTGAGGGGGGAAAAAACAACACAAAAGGCTATTGCCTCTAGTCTTGTTTTTTTCCTCAGGTTAATGCCTTTTGCTAGTGACCTGTTTGTCAGTGACCTGTTTGTGTACTATCATTGTACAAATTGCATGTTTTCTTTTAGAATTATATATTTTCAAAGCATCCTTGGTGTGAAAAAATGTATTTTTAATTAAAAGGAGAATTCAAATTCAAGCCACCTCTATTTACTTATACTACAGTGATAATAATAATGATGAAAATGACACTGGTCAGATACATTATTTCCTCCTCACTGCCGTCATCATCTGATTTCAAAGCCAAACACACTGCATGATAAATACGTAAGGTGTTTTTGCTCACCATGGAAAAAATGTCAACAATCCAAACTTTCCAAAAACCATTAAAGCCATCAGAATTTAGTTACAACTCTCAGTTGCTGTCAAACAGAATTTTTAAAAAGTTGTATAAATACCACACAATACATTCTGAAATACCTTTATACCTGTGTGATGTGCAAAAAATCTGTGTCAGTATCTGTGTTTTTGAGGTAAAAGGTCAGGTCAGTGGTTCATGGTTCTTAACCCTTGACCTGAGGACAACAGGAGGGTTAAAAAAAAAGACATGACTTGATATGTTACTACTAATCAACCTACAATGCATGTAAACTCATTTCCTCAGTTTCAGTCTTTGCATAGAACAGAAATAATGCAGCTTTGGAATCAGAGCACTGAGTAAACCTCTCCTGTGGAGGGAAAATGTCACAGTGCAGCTTTACAAACATTCTCATAGAAATGTGAGACTTACTTTACACTTGCATCAATCAAAGATCAATAAATAACCTGCTTTTTATTGTCACTGTAGTTATATACAATGAAACATAGCCTAGTGATTCCAAGGGACAAAACAGAATCGTTAGACTGACTGATTTAAATGCATTACACACTGAAATATTTCAGATTATTTTTTTCCTTCAGTGTGAGATATTTTTAATTCCCTACTTATTTAACACAACATGGCATTTGTATTTGTCCTTATTCAGTGTGATGTGGAAGTATATATTCATTTTCAGTCACCAACAATGCACTGACAAAAAGTACATACGTACCGTACTCTTTATCTGTTTGTCTCTAAGAGCCCTTTACCGGTATCTTAGTGTGCAGTTGATTGGATGATAATATAACCTTAAATTCATATATTGCATTTGTTTTGTAAAAATTCAGAAGAATCATTAAGAGAATTTTAAAAGTGTAGTGTGTAGGATTCAGTGGCACATAGTAATACACAAAACTCTATTCCCCTAACCGAGGGGTCTGCATCCTGTGGCTCCAGGACCACATGTGTCTCTTTGACCTCTCTCCAGTAGCCCCTGTGGCTTTGTCTCGTAATGAGAGTAAGCCAATACAATAAATCAAAATAAACAAAATAGGCACTATATTGACAAAAAAAAAGAAAAATTAGCTAAATAAAGAATAAAAATTAAGAAAAAACTGAGGAAAATACTCCACAAAATTAGCAAAGTAATCATGAACATAAACCAGATTAAACAATAAAATACTTAAAGGCTGATGATGTCTGCAAACTAGCTAGTAGCCAATTGTTCATGGTGGTCCGTATAAATCATTAAACAGACAAACTGCCAGTAAGCTCTGCTTACAACCTCACAGTTGTCAAGCTAGTACAGTATGTCTGTTCTTTTTTTTACCTGTACCAGATGTTGAAGAAATCTGAAATGCAGGCTGTCCGTCCTCTGTCATCATGTGGCTAGATACGCTACTGTAGTGGCTTTCGCTACATCTGTTATAAATTCTGCAAGTGAGTGTATGAACTTATGCACCTATAAGGTTGTAAGTTGTGTGGACAGGCAGGTCGCCTGTCTAACAATGTCTAGCAGACCATGACAAACCATGGGCTACTAGTTAGTTTGCCAACATCATCAACTGGACAATTAAAATGAACACATCAATGATAAGTGATGCATACTGCATACTGAAAAAATGAACAAGCCTAAAGCAAAACTGTTGAAAAAATCTAGAAAATGAATGAAATTTCACAGAAATGAAAAAAGTAAAGTAAAATCATCAAAAATGTTAAAAAAAAATCAATATAGTAAAAAAAAAATCATCACCAAAATGAGCAAAAATTATGATGACATTAAGTCAAAGTAAAAATACAAAAGAGAAATGTGAATAAATGCAGTGGAAAAGACAAGTATTGAATAGTTGCATGTAAATGCAATAAAGGAGCACTAAAGAAATGTCCACAGTCACTTGGATTACAGTACTGCAAGAAAACAGCAGTGAAATGTCAACATGTATGAGAAGCTGCAGAAACAAATAACACAACCAGCTGATAATGGCAGGGTATGAAAAAAGTGTGCTTTATTTTGTCAAATTTCTAAAATTTTGATTTAATTTTCATTTCAATTCAGTTGTATTTCTATAGTCCTAATCATTATTCAAGATTATTTGTAGGCACTTCACAATTCAAGGCTGAAGCCTCAAAGACTAGATGAGAGTAACCCCAACAGAACCTCAGAGAGCAAGGCTGTAAGGTGACAGGGAGAGAGGAAAAACTTCCTTTAACAAAAGACAAAAATCTTAGTGGACGCAGGAGAGACAAAAGAAAAGAGCAGAGCTAGTGCAACAGACAACATAGACAGACATGGGGCTGGCTCGTGATATATTTGGAAGGAAACCCAGTCAGTGTTTAGATTGTTCATTCTAAGCTACTGTAGAAAAATTGTGGGCTGTGACGAGAACCCCTTTCTTTGTCGATATTAAGGAAACAAACATGCTGTCATTATTTTCAGGTGATGATACACTCATGAAAATCTAATTGTGTGTATTTTGTTCCTTTTTAAATCGATCCTCCTGAACCTTACACACTGTACCTTTTAAATTTCATCCTACATTCTGTCTTATTTTCTCTAGTTTACCTTCACCAAGCTCACACTTTAATCTATCTGCGAGTTTCTGGACCTTCACAATGGTTGGATTGTGAAGAATGGATTCTGGTGCAACAGGTTCAAACAGGCCGTGAACAGAGTGTGAACTGGCAAAAACACTGAAGTAAGCAGTACAAAATCATCTCAATCCAGTGAAGAAATTATTGTAGCATCATCATCATCATTACCCAAGGAGGAAGACATAAGACTAAAGTTTTTATTGTGGCACAGACCTTTCGACCTTTTGCAAGAATGGTTTCTGATCACATGGGTTAAAAACAGAAGTGTCTGGCCCTCATAATCAGCATTATGCATAAAGGACCGAGGGTGACGCTCAATACCCAACAAGCACCATCCCTTGCTGTGGGTGGTGCATCATGAGGTCATTTAGCTGCGAGAACTACATTTCATAAAACTAAAGTACGTAAATACTTTCAAACTTCATCTGGAGTCATACATGCTGGAAGATTGCTCTGAAATGGTAAAAACAGGGCTAAAGGCAACACTGGGCGTTTAGGAGTAATCATCAAAAGCACTGAACTGTTTGTGCAGTGAGGGCCACAAATCAGATTCAGATGCACAAGTTATGATTCAGTGCTGTAGCACCAAATATTTTTAAAATGCATGTAACATAATAGAAACTGGCAAAGTTAAAATAAAAAAGTTTATTGTTCAGCAATTTCACATGGATTAAATAAAATACTCATTGAACAAGCAGACTGAAAATAAACTGAAATGAAATACTGAAAATTGTAGAAAAATCTGTATACATGCATTTAAGTAAGATGAATGCTGCACAAACAGTGGTTTCCTGTGCAATAGAATAATTATGTTAGCAGTGTTTTTATAATAAAGCAAATAAGGCTTCAGATATATCAAGATGAGGCTGCACATGTCTAATGCAAATAACTATTTCTCTGTTTTTTTAAAACGCTTTCACAATATCACAGTAACATTATGTCAGAGTCCTGCAAAGCATCCTGAGCTAATAAATAGGATACAACAGGGTAAAGAGCCGAATGATTTGTTTGAGTCAGCTTCTTGAAACACAGCCACGATGACACAACTGAAACCTGTGTTTAAGTTTTTCAAATCCCTCTGAGGTTTTGCAGACAGTGTAGGTGCTTTAAATTCTGTTAAACTGCCACTATAGCTGTCATGAAAGCAGAACGTGTGGCCAATTAACAGACAACGGACACGATAACCTTTCTCTCTGGTTTTTGGTAAGGTCGCTGGGAATTAGAAGTCGCGCGGTCATCAGTAATTTGCCTGTTTACGTTCACGAAACACTCGGTGGCTGCTTTTCACCGGAGTGCTGGCTCATTTAAAAAGCGTCCAAGGCTTCTCCAAGGCCGCCGAGAAAGAAAAGATTGTTTATCTCTGACCGAAGTGGTTATCAACAAGGCCGTTTATCTCCTACGAGGAAGATGTTGCAGTAATGAAATATTTGCGTTTATTTGCTCAGAGAGGACTACCTTGAGGCGAAATGACGTCTTAAAAGATGGTCATAAATACAGTGTGTGGCATATTTGGTGTCATGTTGACTTATTTGCTGACATCCATCAGGAAGGGTCCACGCTGAAAATAATGAATGTTGACTCGAAGTGACAAATGTCGCACCTTTCAGCATTGATTTCGCTCCGTTCTCAGGGTTCGTTTCCAAACATTCATGTGCAGATCGTGATGAGTCTGAGCAAATATTTGGACTGTAGTGTACGTGCACGCGCAAATCACCTGCACGCGCTTGTCACACCGGGCTTTCTCTGTTACACTTAAATCTATGAGTGAAAGTGCTTTTATTTCCACACGGGCTGCCTCCGCGCCGCTGTTCAAAATGATGCGCCCCGTGATGGCAATGAGCCTGTTATGCAACATAGGTTGCACATGAAGAGTCTGCGCCGAAAAGGAGCCGAATCCAGCATCCGCATCCCGTCATCTCTGGACACTGAAATGTATCATTTCACCTTTAATTCGTGTGTGAGATGTAGAAGGGCATGAAAATAATTAATTAAAAACCGACAAACGGTTCTAGGTCTTTCTGTTTTGTCTGTCAGCCCAGACGCAGCTGACAGGGAGGGAAACGAACCATACCATAAACCCAACTATCATGCAGAGAGTTTGGAAAATCCATCACCCAGATGCTGATAGAGGCATTTCTGAAACCAACCTCTCCTTCTGGAAATGATGCTTATATGAGACACTCACATGTCGGTGATGTTCTCCATCTCCGGATCACACTGCACGGGGAAACCAGTGATACCCCGCTCCTGGTCCACGCAGGAGATCCTGGTACTGCTGCAAGTGCAGGAAGATGGGCATGTCTCCGCGGACCTCCAAGTGTCCCCCGAGCCCACTGCCATTCCGACCAACAGCACCCACCACCAGCAACAGTACCACCGCCATGACCCAAACCCTCTCCGCGGCGGAGTCAAAGCCCCGCTCGCGGGACTCAAGGCGCTCATCTCGGGTGCCAACTTCAGCTAAAGCTCGCTAAACAGCTCCACGGCCCGGCCCAGATTGGCAGGGATCAGCCTCGATTCGGCCAATTCAAAAGAAGAAAAAAGAAGAAATAAAGAAAAATCCGATATTAAGGTGATGCAGGCGGCACAGCTAGAAAACCATCGGCCGTGACCGGTTTGACAGACAAGACAGCTCGAAGGTGTGAAAAGAAAAACAGGAGACAGAGTCGTCCCTTCTCTGTTTGTTTCTGTTTGCTCCCCCAGAATCCCCCGTGAGTCAGCCAGTCAGTCAAAATCACACTGCCACACTGACGGGTGTATGCCAAGGAGGATCTCTCTCTCTCTCGCTCTCTCTCTCTCCCTCTCTCTCTCTCTCTCTCTCTCTCTCTCTCTCTCTCTCTCTCTCTCTCTCTCTGTCAGCTGACACGCACTGGCCGGAGCCTCCTCCACACAATGTTCTCTCTGTATCTGGATGCCGACAGAAGGTTGGTTGTGGTGGAGGCTGGCAGGGTGGTAGGATGAGGGAGAACTGACAGGATGGGAGAGTCGTGCGATGCGCACGACTGTTCTGGCGCGATGAGGGAGGCTGAGATAAAGGCTGCAACAAGGAGAGAGGAGGCGAACGGAAGAGGACAATACCAGCATCAAAGCACATCATGCATAATGTGATACCTCAATGAAGCCCCTTGAGGAAAGGCTCCATGTACTCGCAAGAAGGTCTGGGGGAAGGGTCAGGACAGGTGCAAAGGCTGCTGCTCAAGGGCATCCTGGCAGGGCAGATGCTGGTCACTGCGTGAAATCGTGATTTCGGACTGGCTCTGTTTTAATTTTTGGGAGCTCAGGGGTTAAAGTTTTTCTGTGAGCGGCAGGTGTGTCACAGGCGTTATACCGGCCTTGATGGTGGAGGAGGTGTGAGCGTCCTTGACAGAAAGAAGGGGAGGGGGAACATTAAAGAGGGTGTTAAATTTATTTATTTCGCTCCAGGTAATGTGCATAAATGAGATATAAGGACCTTTCAATTTACATGCTCTGATTGTCATAATGGTTTTCATCAGCGTCGTCTTCCTATGATTATCATCATGTTGTTATGCTGAGCACATATACACTTTAAGAAGGAAGCTGATGGAGATGCTTTTCGAATGTGGGTAATGATTCAAGTACAGTAAAAACACACAGAGAAGGCGACTGTAAAGTAGTCAATATCATCCACCAACAATAGCATAACGCAAGTCTTAATGTGGCCAACACACTGTCAGCACCACAAGATGTGGGTGTTTTCTGGAAGGTACTTGAGAAAGCAGTAGAAAAAGAGAGAGCAATCACCAATCATCAAGTCTTTAGTTGGCGTGTACTAGACCAAGCGTCACCTTATTAAATCATTAGGCCATATTTCATAATCACATGGGGCTCTCAGCCAAAGCAGACGTGAATCAATAAGCTGTCATCTCACAGAGAAGGCTCCACTGCTGCAGTTGCTCAGAGCTGGATGCAGAAATCATTGTTTTATGCCATGCAGTCACTGAAGAACAAAGCTTCTTCCTGTTATTTTTTCAGCTTGTACATGAGCGAGAGCGAATGACAGCACATCTGTCTGTGTACAGCACGACACACCACGGAGGTGTGCTCTCCTCCCTCCTGCCCGTCTCTCCAATGTCCTGTCCCCATGTGCGGCTCAAATATGACGTTGGTGCTGACGCACAGGCAGTGCTGCTGAATAGAGGACTGTAATTATGGAGCCTGTCTGTGTCTGAACAAATCTGGTGGATGCCAGGCTCAGAAACCGGGGTGTATGCATCCTCCACAGAGCAGTGTGGACAGACCAGTTCAAACACTTACTCTCAACTTGTGCTGACGTTTGACACAGTTTGCAACCTGTATCTTACAATGATTAAATTCATGTCAGACGTAGGCAAAGCATCAGTCAGTATGTTATTTTTGGTCAGATGTGTTTATTTTGTCAGTTGATTTTTTTTAAAATTTTATTTCTTATTTTATTTTGTTGATTAATTTATTCATTTTTGTTTATTTTAGTCATTGTTTTGTTCCTTTTGGTTCAGTTTTGTTCATTTTGTTGCTCATTTTGTTCATTTTTGCTAATTTGGTGGCTGTGTTCTTGTTCATTGGTGTTCATTTTCCTGATTACTTTGTTAATATTTGCTCATTTTGTTGCCCATTTTGCTAATTTTCTCCATTGTTTTGTTCATTTTATGTTTGCTTCATAAATGTGTGCATAAAATCAACTTTCAAAATTCCTGAGACTCAAATGAAACCTCCTTGGCAGTAATTTGCCTTGAACCATACCAAAGTCAGCATCTATTATGAACAGATGAGAAAAATTTAGTACAAAATTACAGCCTCATCACTCCAATCCTAGTGGGATATCCATGTGGTAAACACTAAACTTGTCCACATTAAGACACATATATAGTTGTGACATATATATATATATGTGTGTGTGTGTGTTTGTGTCATAACTAACCTTAATTTCTATAATTCTATACCTGGTTGTTCCTGAGATTTAATGAAGCATAAGATAATGGTAATGAAGGTTATGAGCTCAGGGAAATCATCACATTTTGATTTCACAGTGGAAATGCAACACATCTGCCCGTGACAGATGAATGGGTCTTGACAGGGACCCTAGACGATGTAAGTAGGTGCTAATCTGTGCAAAAAACATTACACTAACTCACCCTGTGTGTTCAATGCTTTTTCTCTGAGAGGTTTTGGCACATGAGCTATGGAAAAACAAATCCATTTCCCTGCTCTGTCCTTGTTTTTTTGAGCGTCTTGGCTGCTCCTTGATTAATGGTTCTAACATGTGGATTGACTACATCAAAGTGATGGGAGTAGATACCAGCGTTCAGTCAGGACCATGAGCTTATAGGACAGGAAGCTTCAAGCTACTTTTTCCCTTGAAAGATGAATGATTCTTTGCTTTGTGTATAGAGCTCTTGAGGAGCTCCCAAATGGGAGGGGTGAGTGAGGGGGGCATCAGGATGAATGAATGAGGGCCCTGTTTTAATACGTGTCCTAGTTGAAATTAGTATCCTTTCTGCAGTAGGATTTTAAAAGACAAACATTTAAAATAATTGATTTTTCAGTATGGTTGATTCTTAGATGTTTAGTTTTGACACCTCACTTTATAAAACATAACATTATTTTCAGCACGGAATACAAATCTCAGTTCAGTAGGTATATATCCTGCCATGTGAAATCTGTTCACAGGACGCTGTATGTTTTTCAGAGAAATGATGTACTGGTGCCCTCTAGTGGCTGCTGAGATAAACACTGAAACTGTAGAAAATAAATCCATGCTAGACAGTAGAGGTGGGTAGCACTCAAGTACTTTTACTCCTTTACAAACAAGCAAGATTTGTGGCTCTCACAGACCTGTAACTTCTTCTTTAAGAGGCTCCTCTGTCCTCCACTCGTTACCTGTATTAATGGCACCTG
>JAQQAE010009690.1:0-14473 GCA_029823295.1 Pseudamia nigra
GAGAGTTAAGGCAGTGCTGGAAAATAATGGTGGCCACACAAAATATTGCATTGCCCACTTGCATTACAGGGCATTATTGCCGCCTCCCGTTAAGGAGTGTGAATAGATTTCACACAGTAAGTTTTTTTCTTAATATTTTTTTTTTTCCCAGGTAACGGCCCATGACCCACTTTTGGGTCACAGCCCAAAGATTGATAATCACTGCTTTAGACCATCAGTTGTCTTGTGAATAGTGGACAGAGTCAATATCCCTATTAGTACTATTACAACTACTGTACAAATCCATATTATGACAAGAAACACTCTGTTAAGTAAAGAAAAAAGACATAAGGGCAGTCACCAAAACATTCAAAAGCTATCTGTAAATTAGCAGTTTCTGAGGCTGGTAATTCAGATAAAATTATCTCTTAACTCTTGGCCTACCTTTCCTGCGCCAGACTTCACTAGGGCCAGTTTTATTAGAAGACCAGACCCAGAAACCAGGCACGGTCCTCACGACGGCCACTTTCATCACAGCACTTAATGATTTTGGCGACTGCATTTGGGGAAACATTCAAAGTTTCTGATGTTTTTCAGATTGACTGACCCTCATTTCTTTAAGTAATAATGGACTGTCTTTTCTCTTTACTTAACTAAGTATTTCTTGCCATAGTATGCATTTGTGCAGTTGCTGGCTGCAGCACATTAAGAAGGTAAAAAATTGGCACAAATTAACTCTTGACAAGGCACACCTGTGAATATGAAACTGTTTCGGGTGACTGCCTAGTGAATCTGATGAGAGAATGCCATTTGTGTGCAAAGCTCTCATCAGAGCTAAATGTGGCTATTTTGGACAATCTAAAATATAAAACATGTTTTAAGTTGATTAACACATTCTTGTTTACTACATAATTCATGTTCTTCCATAGTTTGGATGCCTTCAGTATTTATGTACATAGTTGAAAATGATATAAACATTGTTTGCATAATCATGTTGATACAAGACATTGTCTAAAGAATGAAAACTTGATTATTGCCATGAAGCAGGTTTCAAAAGGCAGTTCAATGTAGGTCCTATGAGTGTAAAACAGATTCAACTTGTGCTCAGTAAAACAACAGCCACTATAAATAAAGGTGTGACTTCAAGGTGCAAATGAGTGTACAGGGGTGAGCCTAACCTGAAATACTACAGTTCAGACATAGTCTTCCCTCTAGGTAACAATATAAAGTTGTAATATAAGCTATCAGTATTATCCCTGCAGAGGTCTGTATCTTTAGAGTGTTTTTCTGATTTCTTTTTCTCTGATTGTTTTGAAACAGCCCTTCATGTGTAGAGCCTCTGTTGTGTTGTAGTCATAAATGGGGTGGGGTTAAAATCTCAGCTAGGGAGGAGCAACTGAAACCACCAGCGTCGAAGCACTGAGAAAAGGGAAGTTAAAGTTCACTGCAAGATACGTACTACAGGTTAGAAAGAGGTTGCTGGTTGCTGCTGATCATGAGCTCTGAAACAACAGTGCAAACTATGACCGTGCAGACAGTGGAAGCTGCAGCTGCTGGGCCCGGTTCAGCTGAAGTGAAATCGGAGTTGAAGGTAAGTGTAAACAAATGATTTTGGCTCAGAATAAAATGGTCATTATGGGTGTTATTGTCACACCTTTCCTATTCCAGTGTCCTCTGAGCGATCGCCATGTCCATAGAGAAGATGTGAAAAAGGTTTGGAAAGAATGCCAAGATGAGAGTTTCTGGTACAGAGGTAAATATTTTTACACATCCAGTAGACGTTTACGTGGATGTCTTTACATTTTCTTAACTTCTGATGGAGAATACTTGTCCTCTTTGTATTGTTAATATTTTTGTGGTGGGGCTGGTCAACAGTCAACGCCATGATGACTAAACCTCAAGTGTTTACATTCTTCTCTGTGTAATTCAGTGTGTGGGACTCCCACATGGACACACACAATCACATTATTAGACTGCCCACTATTAATATGTTGGAGCTAGAATATTGTTTATGGAGTCAGGCATACAAACACTCAGACGTTAAGTTTTTCTGGCTTCAATTTAAGGTCATGTTCGGGCTCAATCAAGGTCACACTCATTCAGATTCTTGATATCCTCAGATAATACACTCTGTCGGGGTGAGATTCTATGTCACACCCACACAGCTCTAATGTTAATGCAAGATTTTAGTAAGATGGAAGTTGTGACGGTGACGAGACAACATTACTTTGAGGTTACACTCACATTGCCTTCATCCGGCTTCTTTTTTATCCTTTAAGACACAATGCCTTCCGGTATCAATCTACTCTTTCACTTTGTCTCCATGAATTAGCTTAGCTCTTTAATATAACACAGGTCAAAGATCCATGAGACTAACATGCACGAGCTAAGTGAGGCAGGATCAGTCATAGCTTGAAACGAATACATTTTATTGTTTGTGGGCAAAACAAAAAAATCAAACTGAAAACAGATGCATGGATTTTTATGTTAAAACTGCTTTAGCACAAACAGGAGATGGTGTTTAATTATCTATACTGATCTACTGGAAAGTTAAAAATATTAGTGTAACACTTAAGTTTTGCATTTTGTTTTAAAGCAAATAAAACAGATTGACACTAAAGATTTTCCTGTTTATCATTTAAGGGGCTTGTATTGGTTTGGAACAGGGCTCTGCAACCTGTGGCTCCAGGGCCACAAGTGGCTCATGAAACCCTCTCCAGTGGCTCTTGTGGTTTTGTTCATTGATGGAAGTAACATATTATAATACATCAAAATGAGAAAAATAAGCACTAAACCAACAAAAAGAAAAAAATAACTACACAATGAACAGAAATTAAGAAAAAAACAGTGCAAATAATCAAAATGAACACACTTAAACAATATGATACATAAATTGATTAAAAAATGAACAAATATAAGCCAAAGTATTCAATATAATTAGGAGCTCACGACAGCAACATTCAACAAAAGGAGTATAATATTAAGACAAACCTGCGTTAAATAATCAGGGAAATGAACAAAAAAAAAATCACAGAATGAATATATTAACTGAATAAAAAATCTTCAAGAAAATTGACAAAATAGTTAAGATAATGATTATGAACAACAAATGAACAAAAAACGGATTAAATAATCTGCTAAATGAACAAAAATGAGGAAAAATGAACAAAATCAGGGAAATTAACATTTTTTAATCAACAAAATGAATAGATAAATAAAGAAATGACAAGATATGAATAGAATTATTTTTAAAAAATTAATAGAAAAGTATACAATTATAACAAATTGATGTCAGCATGTTGCCAGCTAAAAGAATGTGTTGTATTTAATGTGATGCATAACAGGTTCAAATGTTTTTTGCAGCTCTAGACGCTTTTTTTTTCTTTCTGTCCAAAAATGGTACTTCAAATTGTAAAGGTTGGTGGCCACAGGTTTTTAAGAAAGATCATGTGTAATGCATCATTTTAGTACATTTGTGGTAACATGAGGCATTTTAAATTAAGCAAAAATGTAACCATATTTGTGTTGAATATACAGTTCTGTTTTTGGCTAAATATGTAAAGACAACATTACAACTTACTAATTCAGTAAATCATTACATTTTCAGAGAGTTGTTGATTATTTCTGAAATGGCAACTCTGTTTCCATTTTTTCCATGTTTTCTCTCTATCCATGTATACATTAAGGTAATCACTTGTAGATTCTTGTATTACTTTGTTTTATTTTCCGTGTCTAGCTCTTCCCCTCTCCCTGGGTGGTATGGCTGTGACTGGTGGCCTCATCTACAATGGTAAAGCTCTCACAAACCTCAGTCATGCATCATATCATAATTACGAAGGAAGAGCCATCATTTCCTTTAGTAGTCTGCTGGTTTAAGTTGGAGTTTTTTTCCATGCAGGTGTTTGGAAATCATCAAAGCGTTTTGGTCCATTTCCAAAACTAGCAGGTGTGTAGCATACAGTGTAGAAGCCTTACGTTTGGAAATGGCAAATGATTTTAATGTGATGATCAGCTTCTGACCATGGTTTTGTTTTCCAGTTGCTGGAATCCTGGGTTATGCAGTTGGAAAAGCATCTTATATTGGAACCTGTCGAAGCAAATTTAAGGAGCTTGGCATTGCACCAGGACCAGGACCCTGGGGGAACGGAGGTTGTGGCGAACACTTTGGTCCTCCAGGGCAAAGGTGAGAAAATAGTCAATTAATAGATTGTTTTTACATCCATTAGTGTTTTGATATTATTCTTTTACCATAAATACTTCATCACACCACACCTTTCATTAAATTTACCAGTGCTTCGAAATCACTCGTGTTTGTGTAAATGTGAACTGATAAATAAAAAATCATGAGCAGCATTTGAAGAGCCTTGCTTGCTTTATGCCTGCATTATTTACCAGCATGTTATTCCTATAGGTCCTGCAACAATATCTGTGAAGAATGTAAGAAAAAAACTCCAGTTGCACCCACTGAACAGCCACAAGCTTAGAGGTGAATGGATTATAACTGAGTTATAAATGTACTCTATGTTGAAAAGTGTGGGAAGTACTGGCATACAACCCAAAAGCTATTAAAATCAAATAAATACAAAGACTAGATATGACTTTAACTAGATATGACTTTAACTAGTGCTTACGAGAAAACTAGTAAGCACTCAAAAAATGTAAAATCTGTCAATGACAGAGCAGACCTTTCAAATGTGATTTTGAGTTGTATGTATGTATGTTGTAATTATTCTAGTTCATATTTCTAATGTATAGTTTGTATGTTGGCAGTGATAGAAAATAACCTGATTTTGTTTTATTTTTCAGCCTCTTTGAAGTCACTAAAGGACTGCCAGTATGGATTTCAGTTGCAGTTTCCTTAATACAAATAAAGATTGATTGATTGATTGATTGATTGATTGATTGATATTCCCATATGACACGCACTATGTTTTAATCCGTTTATCCTGTGTGTTCTGCTATTGTATAAACATTAGTAAAGACCATGCATAATATTACCACTAGGGGGTGGTAATGTCCTTTCAGTCAAATATCTTGTACCGGTACCTTTCAGGAATACAGTAGAAAGTCGTCTAATTACAAAGACATTATTCTTGCTTCACAATTAAACATAAAGTAACGAAGCTTCTGCTATCAACAGTGCAAATCAACTGCCTATGGAGAGTCAGGAAACAGTCACATTCAGCAGACCAACATCATGTTGAAACTGATTTTTAGAAATATCGTATTATAAATTCTAACATAATATCAGTTAATTGTTTATTCACAAAATTGTTTATTTTTTCTTCATAATACATATGCCATTAGCTAGAAATATTTTTATGTGCATGAGTCTGGGTAATAAAAACTGAACTCTCCTCACATCCATGTGTCTGTCAAACAAAGTGTCTAATTATCCAAATGACAAAGATAATTATACCAGACAACACGAGGGTTTTGTCTAAAGCATCAAGGGAAAAAACATCTTGTACAAATAAACTATACTTGATGTGAATTCAGTGAAGTTCTGTAATGCAGGAACACCTTAGTGGCTCACAGAGCCCAGGCTCACTTGCAGGGGCCCAGGTTCAAATCTGACTTGAAGCCCCCCTCTGCACTCCACTCCCCATTCTCTCCTGCCATCCTTCCTGAGTGTCTATCAAATAAAGGCAAAAAAGCCCCAAAACAAAACAATGTTGCCTTTCGCATTGGTACTCAACAATGGGTCCTGAAGTCAAACATTTTTTTAATCATTTATTTGGCAAATTTTGTTTATAATTTTTTTGTTTTATAGATTTTTATGTGTTTTGTTAATTTTGTGGATTGTTTAGTTTTTTTTGTTTTTAATCTGTTGCTTATTTTGTTCATGTTTGAGTTATTTTTCAATTATTTTGTGGATTATTTTACTCATTATCTTAATTTATTTTGTTCTTTTAAAAAATGTGTTCATTTTGTGATTTTTGAGATTACATTTTAAATTATTTTGTACACTGCAAATTATGTTGCTCACTGTTCTTTGTTTTTTTCGTTTTTGGGGGGTATTTTTTTGTAGACAATATTGTTTACTGCTTATTTTGTTCATTTCAGTATAATATGGTAAATGCAGTGTGCAGATTCTTATGCATCTTTATCATCCTTTGCATTTTAAATGTAACATATGTTAAAATGTTATGACAACTGAATGGTGTTAAAGTTATTTTTCCAGTAATAAAAAGTTATTTGAGTTATGTGTGATGGACTCATAAAACAGGCAGGCACATGCACTTAACCAGGGTCATGCCTCCGTTTTTGAGGTTTTCGGTGTACGCCGGCGTTAATAAAAAGTGAACCTGAGCGAATGTCGCCCCCCTCCAAAGACGTGATCCAATCAACAGGTAGTTTTCTGTCGATTGACATGTATTTGGTGAAATAGAAAGCTATAGTTTATGTAGGCGTAACCTACTGTAGCCAATCCGAACAAAGAAGGCGGGCCACGCAGCCCACCGTCTACTCTGACAGTGGAGATCTTCCAACACCGAAACAGACCGAGAAAAAAAAAGAATCACACCACTACGCAAATCCTTCCAATGGAGGAGGGCCAGGACGGTGAAGCTTGTTCGGCAAATGAAAAGAACGTCTGCAAGCTAGCTACATAGCTCAACTAGGTTAAAGAGGAGACCAAAGTTGTAAGTACCGTCAGCCTAACGAAAAATAAAGTAACTGAGGGCATGGAGGATGTTGTGTAAGGTAGTTAGTGTTGGCTTATGTCAAGTTCCGTGATTAACTTTGCCGTTGAGGTTAGCTTTCCAAAATTGGCTGCCGTAGCGTGCTAAAGGAGTTTGGCTACTTTGCTAGTTACTTAATCACATCACAAATCTGCTCGGCATCAGTTTGATCGCTGCCACTATGCTCGAGTGTTGCAAACATCGCCACCTGAAAGTATGTTGAACGCTAACTTGTAACGTTAGCTTGTTGACAACTAGCTCGCCAGTGAAATCATGTTGCTGCTGCTGCTAGCTAGCCTACTGCTTAGTACTAGCAGTTTGTTAAATGGAGTGTCATTACTACAGTCGTCATTAATTAACAGCTACTAAATGTCCCCTCAGTATGTTTTCCCGTCGTTAGTCGTATTTTAGTCACATTAGTTTCAATAATACCAGCGAAAATGCTTATCTATGTTATGTGTTCCAACAGTTTCAGATACTATTCTCTCTCTCAAGGACCTAAAATTTGATCAGCTTGGTTTTAAGTATCTGGACTACATTCATACTTGCCAGTGAAATAAAGCAGTATGTCTCGACTATCAAAGCTGCCATAGCTTAACCATACCCTAACACCAAAGCATGGTGGCGTTTATCTGTTGGTATTGCTAGCAGTGACAGAGCTGTCAGCTTTACACGTAACATTCCCTTGAAGACTCAATTTTGTCTGATTCCAGTGTATGAGGCACACAATGAAGCATTTGTTCACTTTTCTGTTGAATGCCAAGCAGTGACACTGTGATACAGACAGAATGGAATCTGGTCAGCATGCTCTTTGGCTTTGACTGAAATAGTTTGGCGATCTCCACCTCCAGTCATAGTGTGCAGTAGGAAAGTCAGTTTGTGTTAACTTATAGGTCCACATTAAGGTGGACAACACACATTTTGATTATACAGTATTGGGTAAAAAGATTCATTAAAACAGTGTCCCATGTTAAATGTAGTTTTACATGGATATTAAAAGTGTGCACTAAATTTTATCTTCGGCTAGCATCAACCAGTCTGATTCTTTTTTTTTCTGCTGTTGGTGGTTTAATGTTTTAGCTATGTCAGTTCCACTGCTGTAAAGCTGTTGTGCACTGGCGCACATATGTAGTAAAAACATGTTCATACATGACTTAGCTGTCCTAGGCTTGACCTATTGACTTCTTTGTGCCAAGATAAGCTTCTGGCGGTTGTGTGGATGTGTAGTGTATTGACTTTCACACACACAAACTAGAGAAAATCCCCCTAGATTGCAGATCGCCATGTATCTGTGGTTATCTGGGGCATTATTCCAGTGAATTGGTGTGTTTGGATTAATCTGGTAAGACATTAATGGTATTGTGGTATATGGGAATGAAAAGCTAAGCTCTGTACTTCACCCACACAGTGGGCCGTCACTAAGCTTCCCTCTACATGGATTAACTGTTAACTCAGCATTTTAGTTGTAGCAGCAGCATTGTTTAATATAAAATACTTATTGTTTTATAGCATGGGGCTTTTCTGGTATATTTGTATTCATTTAAGCTAAAAGTGCTCTTCAGTAAATGCAGCTTTTTAAAAATGTGCACAAAACTGGCAACTGCACAAATAAGTTGGTCATTTGTTTCAGCACCTGTTTCTGTGCCCTTTCAACTCTTCCTCAGTTTACAAAGTCCACTAACCACAGCTTCAAAATGGAAGTATAAACTATATAAGTTATGCAGTGTGATACCAGATTTTATTTAGTCATGTTACAGTGGACAACCACTCAGAAACCTGCACAGTAGAGCAGCAAACATGTTTTGTGATGGACAATTCATTGAGGTGAAAAACTTAATTCAGATGAATGCTTTTACAAGTATGTACCTCTGTATGCTTGCACTGTCTGTGTGGTCACATTGTCCTATACCAACCAGTGAATCCAAAACAACTGTATCTTTAAAGCTTATCACCTTCTCACTGACCTCCATTTAAAAAGTCTCCTCTTTGATAGTAAAGCGTGTTACATGGGTTAAGCATTCTTTTCATCAATTAAATTGAGGACTTAGTATAGCACACAGTAAGAACTAAGTGCAGCTTGAAATAACCTATAATTGAGCCGTGGTGAGAAAGATTATCCTTGGCTTTGGGAAAGAGGGTTTGGAGCATAATTGATGTTTGGGTCTGCCTTCCCCAAAGAAACCACCCTGTCTTTGCCTTCAAAACTCAGTCTCAACTGGGTTGCTAGTGGTTCTTCCATGTTTAGATCACTTAGTGTACAATGCTGCTTATAATTTCTAGCTACAAGTGCAAACTGTATACAGATAAAGGTCAGTGGAATACCTATTGAAACATGTAAAAAAAAAAGGTGTTTATGTTGTTCTCTTCCTAGTTTAAAAAGCTGATGTCTGTGCTCAAGAAGTAGTGATTACATCAGGGCCAGGTCTGTCATTTAGTGTTTGTGGGAGCTCGATATAGGCTTTCCCCTTTGCCCACTTTACTGTAGCACACTGCCTGTTATAGGAAAAGAGCTGGACAGCAATCCTCGATAACAAGTATAGTGAATATAGTTTTAAACTGTTAAAATGTGATTAATTTTCACCAGTTAACTTGAAGAGAACTTTACAGAGCTCCTGCAAGTTGAGAAGTTGATGTGTGACAGATGGAAAAAGATGGGAACACAACGCAATGAGACATAACAACCTTGTTTGTTGTCTGTGGTTTTCCTTTTGTCGACTGGACTGGAAATTTGGTTTGAAGACGTTTCGCTACCTATCCAGGGATCTTCCTCAGTTCAGAACTGAAGAAGTCCAGCCGACAGAAGGAAAACCACATGCCTTGAAAACCTTGTTTTGTTGTTGTTATTTGTTGTTATCATGTATTTTCTGGTTGGATGATTAGCCTTTTATTTGCAGACCAATTGCTTTGTTTAGGACTTTGAAAATTGCAGGGCAATAATGGGCAAAGTTAACCATTGCTCAGCTCAGTCCTGCACAGCTGGCCCTTAGCTGGCCTGATTTGCTGACCTTATACCAAATGTACAAAAGCCAAATATGAAAATGAGTTGATGTGTGATCTACAAGACCTAAAGTGCTGATATAAACAGATATTGCTCATTCTAATAATTTTTCCATTGTGCTTCCAGTGTAAGTCACACAGGAGAAATGTCCTCTAGTTATTATGTACCATACAGAAGTTTTATTCAAAAATGTCTTTTTGCTGAATGAAAGTTGATCTTAAGATAAATTTTTTTCAGAGAGGTCTATTGATTTTGTCATCACTTGCATTCAAAAAGATTTTCTTACTAGAAATAGCAATGATCTGGGACATGAGATACAGATGGGTTTTTTAGTATTACCAGAGCAATTTATGCGATTTCAGTTTTAAAAAGAGCAAGAGCTTTATACACGGTTTCGTGAGCAGCAGTCGAGATGTGCACAAAGTTTGGCTTACCAGTTTTTGTGGTGAAACTTATTTTGCTTTTTGGATTTGCTGAGTTGGAACAGGAAGTCAGATGTATTATTCACAGGTCTGTCTGTGACTGAAGCAAGCAGTCACATCTGAGAATTCTTTTCTGTGTTTGTGGTACATGGGAAAAAGTATTTGCTGTCATATACTGTAAAAAAAAAACATGATTTTTAGGCCATCAGGTTTTCTTTCTGTTTTCTTTTGACTTTATGAGGGTGACCTGTTCTCACCATCTGTCCACAGTGGAAGTTCTCACGCTTTAAATTTCTGTCTGGCTGCTGTGTGGCTCAGTGGCTTGTTCTTCCTTCCTTTTTGTTTCACTGCAGCTTGATAATAGTCCTGTCTGTAGCTGTTTAACATTTTTTAATTAATTTAAGTTTATGGGGATTAGGTTGACACCCTTGGCTTTTTGAGTTTTCTCATTCTACATGTGACGATCAGTGCTGATGATCATGCAGCTTTGTCACAGGTTTGGCACTGCTGTGATTCCAAAGTGGAAAGAAATTACACTTTTGGAGGCTCTGATTACTTATGTAACTGCCTCTTGGATGTAGTGGGTAATCTTCAGATTATTACTCTGCTCAGGAGGAGGTTTTAATCCTGTCCCAGAGCAGGGCAAATCATGGCAAAGCCACAGTATAGATTGACTTATCATTACCATGACCAAGTCTGGACTATCCATGAGTGGTCTAACTTTCTAGCTATATTTATCATAAAGTGTTGTAGGAGACTATTTCTAAACCAAATCAACACATGAACAACCACATGTGGAATAGTTGTCATAATTTTCTGTGGTGCCAAGAAAAATTCAATTTGTTAAAAGCAGCAGCTTGTATTAGTTTTAATATTTTGACCCTTTTCTCTATACTTATTAGTATGTTGGATCTATTGTGAAGTTCAGGCTAAAAGAGGAGAGCACATACTTGGTAAATGACTGAGGCAGTTTGTTCCAGTTGCTGCTTCATGGTGTCAAAGATGTCATTTCTCTGCTCTTTGTTTTTGATTATTGTGCAGGGAAGCTTTGGATCCCCATTCTCTTTCCAATATCAGCCCCTTCTCTATGGCCTTAAGGTAAGTCATACGGGTTTAGTGAGCTATGTTGTACTGTATGCTATGGTGGAGGTTTTACAGTAGTTACAGGTTAAGTAGTGTGGGAACAGTGTGTTTGAGTAATCTCTTTGTTTATCTGAACTCTAAAAGTTGCTAAGTAGAGATTGTTAGTCATTTTTGCATTTATTTTCTCCCTCTTTAAATGTGCTTGTGCTGTCAAAAATGTTTGTGATGCATTGATTTGGACAGGAATCCCATATTGTACTGTGCTAGTTGACAACATGTCTATAAAATCAAAAATATTTCACATATACAGTAGGTGTATTGCGTCTTTCTCATCTTTGACACTGAACATGGACGTAACATGCACAATGTTATATCCAAGTTTTCAGTGTATTGCTCAAACTACGCTAAATAGCTTTTTTTCTAAATCATTTTAATTTCTGATTAAACAGTTTATTATATTAACCCAACATAAATAAATGCTTATTATATTATGTTATGTTATATTATTTCTGTGGCTGGCAACTACAAATTGCAGTGGAGCTATCCATTGCTCTCAGCTCAATTTTTGGTTTGAAAAATAGGCATAAAATGACTCAGTAAGTCATGATGCTGGGATAGTGCGACAAATGCTATGAAATAAATTACACTACAATGTTTGTCAATATTTTTTTTCAGTACATTTATTACTACATTGATTTAGGAACATGATTGTCTCATCATGAGACAAATATAAAAAATTAAATAAACATGAAAGGTAAAAAAAAATGTATATTTTGATCTAGGTGCTAGTCAGGTCAAATTCTCCAACGGTGACAAATAAGTTCCACTGTAGTTGCTTCACAACTGTCATTCAAGAGAATGGGCAAAGCTAGCTGTGCCTTTTTGTGAAATTTTAAGTATTGCATTTCTAGTTCGTGTTTGTCCAAATAACTCATACAAGTTTAGCATGTATGAAGTAGGGGGACAGAAATAGGCATTAAAGTAATATAAGGAGATCTCAGGACAAAGGGGTAAATGTATCCTCATTCTGAAGGGCTCTAAGTGACCCATGAGTGGACATGAACTTAACTTGCCTTAAGTGCTTAAATGTAGTTTTATGTAGTTGATTTTTCCCAGCATAAACTGAGATTGAATTTGAGGGCCCTGTGCAGGGATTGTAGCCTTGGCGGTGTGTAAGCTGTTTTAACCATTAGGGGGCAGTGCATTGATGATTTTAAGTTTTTTTTTTTTTTTTTTTTTTTTCCCCCAACCGTAATCTGTTTTACTGACATCAAGTGGTGGAGCTAAAGTCAAAGCATGTGCTTACCTAAAGAAATCAGCATGACGGTGGTAGTGGTACTGCTGACGGGGTGAGCACTAAGACCCACCCCCCTCCACCTTCAGCTAACTACAGAACGGACTTTGACTTCTGGGTTCCAACCCAATAGTTTTCCTGTTTTCTTCTGGCTGAAAGCAGAACAAGGCTGAGGCGGGTGGGACCCAGAATTGCATAGGAACGTTGCACATTGTTCCCAGAACTTCCTCTTCCACATTCCTGGGCTGATTGGGATCTGGGCCTCCTGTGCAGGGTATTGTTCTAACTCAGCAGCTCCACAGACCTGGCCCCAGCAAACCACAGCTGCCTCCACTGACCATTGTGGTGCACAGACGAAGTGACGGCTATCTTTGCCTCATCAGTCATCCCTCTTTGTCTCTGTCTCTCTGACTCATGTAGTGATTCTTACCAGGATCTGCTGCTTCAGCCTCTCTGCATCTGTACTTGGGGCACACAGTTTTGTTTTACTGCGACAAATTACATCTTTTACAACTTAGCGCACACTTAGTCTTTTCTTGTTGCTAATTGACAGCATTTTTTAATCTCAGTTGTCATAGTACATGTCTGTTTTTCAATTTTGTTCAGAAGTTGAGTTCCTTTTTGCAAGTGCAGTTCTGCCTGCCTTGGTTTAAAATGGGTTTAACAATAAATTTTTCCCCAGCGTCGTGGGGAAAAATGAGGAAGTACAATAGAAAGTGATTTGTAATGCAAGTGTGCTTCAGTCCGTTAACCAGTTATAAAATGGTTTGCTATATGTTACTGTGGTTATATTTGCCACGTTACCTGTAATTTGATTGTTGTTTTTGATATGTGGCCTCTAGAGGGCAGAATTTCCTCTGATGTGCTGCACTGCAGTGTTGAGTGCATTTGTCTCTTATGTTGCAGACTAGGTTTAGTACTGGCTGTATATGTGCTATAAAACCATTGTTGGACTTTATTGACAGGTATACTGTAGTGGTTTCTCACAAATCACACAAAGATATAAGCAGGTGGATAATTTAATTTTTTTTTTTTCCCTTGTGATTGTCATGCCAGTGATGGCGAAGGCAGGGGGAGTAAGAACATCCTCAAAACATCCTGATGCACAGCAAATTTCAGCTGATATATTTTCTCTATAAATGTTTTTTTTTTCCAGAAAATGTGGACATTCAACACAAATAAATCCTTAATCACAATTATCATTGTGAGTAGGAAAATGTGCTGATGTCAGCATTTAGCTCAAAGCACTGCGGTGCTTATGTACAGCCTGAAAGAGGCACTGGCTGTAAGCTGTATCTGACTGATGGACAAATACAAACTGACTTTGTATACTCTTGTGGTTTGTTCTATGAAATGTAAATCTGTATGTAGCAGTATTTAACCATTTGTGGTTAAAATATTTAAAAAAGGAACATACAACTATTAGGTTTTCATATTGTCCTGGATAACCAAAACAATTCTTGGATATCCCGACACGGGCAGCCACTGGTGTCTGATTGAAGTTGTGTTTCTTGGCACCAGATAAATGAAAATTCAATAGTTTCATTTGCATCTTGTTTAGTTAACTGCTTCTAGAGGAAAAGTACAGTTTCTAAATTATTTGCTTCAGTATATGACAGTCTTTGCTGTTTTGTTTTGGATGGGAAGTATACATCCTGCTTGTGCGACTGGAAGTAACTACATTATGTATGTAAAGAACTTGTAATATGTAGGCTTTGAATCACAGAATTTATGGCCATCAACAGAACCAAAAATTATATTAACTCCCATTACCCACTCACAGAATATGGAGTGGCCTCATTCAGTTATACACTCCTGATCAAAATTTTAAGACCAGTTGAAAAATTGCAAGAATGTACATCTTGCACAGTTGGATCTTCAGAAGGTTCTAAGTAGTGCTTCAAAATGCAAAAAGAAGAAATGGGAGTGAGACAAGCAAAAATTTTGAGTAAGCAATTTATTGCAAACAACCATTAAACTGAAATGGGCTGTTCATCAGCTGATCAAAAGTTTA
>JAQQAE010009691.1:0-14473 GCA_029823295.1 Pseudamia nigra
GGTGGGGTGGGGGGGGTGCTGGAACCTATCCCAGCTGACTTGAGCGAAGGCAGGGTTTTTTTTACTATAAATGTATTCACAAATCATAACATCATCATTTTACTCTTTAACCCTCAAATACTGTAAAAGGAGTTTTTTTTTCTAAAATCACTGCCAAAGTCTTCTTTTTCAACAATGCAAATGTAAAACTGCATTTTAACTTTTCAACAAATTATGCTAACTTTTATATTTGAGAAGCAAAACAATTAGGGAATTTAGGCATGCCAAAACAAAATATTCTATCTAGGTCTTTAAGGGTTAAATGTAAAACATGAGAGATCAATAAATTCAAAAAAATATTCCACAAATCTGTGACTTAATTCGGGCGGCTGTGGCTCAATGGGTAGAGCAGGTTGTCCAGAAGGGTTAGCGGTTCAAATCCCGGATTCTCATGTCCACAGACACTGAACCCCACATTGCTCCCAGTGAGTGTCACTGGTGTATGAATGTGTGTGTGGAATGAATGTGCACTTTGAGTGCCATAAGGTAGTGCCATTTACCAAAATGAACAAAAAACAACTAAAAACTCTCTATAATTAATGCAAATGTGCAAAATAGTCAAGTAAATGGACAAAAAGTAGCAAAATGATCACAGAAATGAACTCGAGGGCACTAAGAGAGCCCCTACAGGAATCGTCTTGAAACTGTTGACACAGGGAATATGGAGATTGTTTCTCCATTACATCACCTACCCATTACTGGTAGTCACATATTTCAACTTCTCTCCATTACTGTCCTATAACATTGTCACACTCAAAATATGTATTTTCATCTTCCAGATCCAGATTAAAATGTGTCAGTTGGTAGTGTGTCATGAGTGTGCCTGGCTATTTTCATATTGATTAACCTCTTAATATTCATAATCTCTTCTTCTTCTCCCTTCGGCTGCTCCCCTCAGGGGTCGCCACAGCGAAATACCAATGATTCGCATGCTTGATCTGGCATAGTTTTTTTTTCGTTGGATGCCCTTCCTGATGCAACCCTCACAACGAGGGACAATAAAAAACTTTTGTCTTAGTGTAGCAAAAGAGTAAAATGTAATATTCAAAGGAGTAGGAGGGAGTAATAGGGAGTATTAAAAATATAAAAATATAGAAGAATTAACATGGGTATTCATAATATTAGCATAAATGTCCAAAGTGGCCCTACTGTATCTCGCAATGTTAAATAAATTGGAAAAAGTGATCCAGAATCTACATTTTGACCTGGATCATCTCCAAAATCTGATGGGTTCATCTGTAGCCTGAGGACCTTCTGTTGAAAATGCCATCAAATCTGCCGGTAGTTTTTGTGTAATCCTGCTTTTTGTGTAATCCTGCTAACAAACAAACCGACATGAAAACATCACATCCTCGATGGAGATACCAAGATGGACACAATAATACAGAAAAATAACAAAAAAATTAACCTACCATCAACAAAATTGTCATTTATGTAAAGCTGCGTATTTTGAACCCAAATGTTATAGTACTGTACGTACATAAATTTACAAACCACTACTGAAACAAAAAAGCAGAAAAATGTGAATCTAAGCGGCACTGTTCAATCCCACTCCTCACCTCCTCATTTGATGCCACATGCCATCCTTGTTGCTACATTATGTGACCTCTAAGTTGGGTGAAAACACAATGTATCTGAACCAAGTTGTCTGCTGACCCACTTTCTGCAGAATCAGATCACTAACTTGCAGCTTAATGTGTCTCTCAGCACCTTATTATCATTTCTGTGTCAATTTAAAATAGTGCGGAAGAAAAGCAAATGAATTAGTCATTATATTAACTTAAATCTTTAACTACTTTTTGTCAATGATTTATTCTGTAGGTCTGAAGGTTTTAGCTGGTGATTATTATACAACAAATATAGGAATTAGTTAAACTCTGGCAAGACAAGTAGGACAGTCAACAGTCTTTATTTGTTACGAGAAAGACAACACAAAGACTACACTCACTGAAAAGGAGGGTAGCTTGAGTGTGAGAAAATGCTATAGATTAGTCTTGTAGATTGTTGTGTGTCTGAGTGTAAATGGTCAAATATGGACAAAATCTTCCATTTTGATGTTGTTTGTAATTATATGTCCTGATATTACTACAGCTCTGGAAAAAATTCTACTTACAAATGAATTGTTAATGCATAGCTCAGTTATACTCATTGCTCTTTTCAATGTAAAAAATGCAAATAATTGTGTATTTACTGTGTATTTTATTATGAATTTTGTAGCCTGCCATCAGTATGGCAGTCAAAACATACATTCATACTTTAATATGAATACAGTGGTATCATCTTAAGTGTGTTTACATGATTTTATGTTGAAAGATTTTTATAAGGTTTTCATCAAGTATAAATTTATCAATTACCCTGTGCATTCATTTTTTTCATCTCTGCTACAGCTCACCCAGGACAAGATAGCATGCCTGCCAAGTCATTTCACCAGCCCGACACCTGAGGCCATCGACTGCAGCCACATCAGGACGTATGGGGAGAACGTGACGTGGGAAAATGCACTGGTCAAACCTGTGAATCCTGTCATTCGGGAGGTGTTTGGCCGCAAGAATAACCTGGACATCCACCAGTATGTGTTTGTCAACCACTACTGCTATGAGAGGTTTGTTCACTGGTATGCCAAGTACTTCCCATACCTTGTCGTTATCCACACAATGATCTTCATGGTGGCAAGCAGCTTTTGGTTCAAATTTCCTGGCACGTCATCTAAAATTGAACTGTTTGTCACCATACTTGGCAAGTGTTTTGACTCACCGTGGACCACAAGGGCACTGAGTGAAGTTTCTGAAGAAAGAGGGGAGGAGAAATTGGTGAGCTTGAGGAGAAACACTGTTTCAAAAGATCCCACCGAGAGACGAGCAGATGAGGAGGAGACCACAGGGCTTCTTCGGTCCTCATCCGTCAAGTCTAATCCAGAAAAGAAAACCCCAGAGCCTCAGACCACACCCTCAGTCTTAGATAAAAAGGAAGGAGAGCAAGCCAAAGCTCTGTTTGAAAAGGTGAAGAAGTTCAGGACTCATGTAGAGGAGGCTGATATCTTAAATGTTATGTATGTCATACAAACATCACTGAAAGTCTTGAAGTTCCTTTTAATCATTATCTACACTGCAGTTCTGGCTCCAAATATACAGATTGTGGTGCGTTGTTTGGTTCCTCCTGAACTGACTGGGTTTGATATCTATTGCTGTAACCACAATAAGGCTCATCTTTTCTCTAAGCTCGCCTATTGCTATATCTGCTTTGTAGGCGTGTATGGCCTTCTTTGCATCTACACCCTCTACTGGTTGTTCCACCGCCCACTGAAAGAGTACTCCTTTGAGCAAGTCAGACTGGAAACTGGTATAAATGACATACCTGATGTGAAGAATGACTTTGCATTCCTGCTGCACTTAGTTGACCAGTATGACCCACTTTACTCCAAAAGATTTGCTGTATTTCTATCTGAGGTCAGTGAGAGCCATCTCCACCAGCTGAACCTCAACTTTGAGTGGACTGCCAAAAAGCTGCGTGCCCGTCTCGCCAGAAACCCCAGTAATCGGTTGGAGCTTCACCTGTTCATGTTGCCTGGGCTTCCTGACACAGTTTATGATATCACTGAAATACAATCACTCAAACTGGAGCAAGTAAAAAATGTCACAATTTCACCTAGTGTAGCAAAGCTAGATTCACTTCAGGAATTATCGCTGATCTACTGCCCTGCAAAGCTTCAGCTGGCCGCCCTGACCCACCTCAAGGAACAATTAAAGATCCTACGTTTAACTTTTGAAAGTTTAGAAGAGGTGCCCTTATGGATGTACAATATAAGTGGACTAGAAGAGTTACATCTAAGTGGTCCATTAACTCATGAGGTGTCTCGAAGTTCCTCTCTAGAGTCCCTTCGAGAACTTAAAGCTCTGAGAGTACTCACACTCCGCTCTAACCTTACAAAGATCCCAACCACGGTTGGGGACATTGCTTTGCAGCTGCAGCGTTTATGTATCTACAATGAAGGTGGTAAACTTCAAGCTTTCAGCAGTCTGAAAAAGTTAACCAGCCTCGTCTCACTGGAGTTGGTGAGCTGTGAGTTGGAACGTATCCCAAGCGCCATTTTCAGCCTGAGCAATCTCCATGAGTTGGACCTTAAGGAAAACAAACTCACTACTATTGAGGAGATTTTGAGTTTGCAGCACTGCCACCGTTTAGCAACACTTCGACTGTGGCACAACAAAATCACTTACATCCCTGATCACATCAGTAAACTGCACTCTCTGGAGACACTTGACCTCAGTTGGAACAAGTTACGAAAGCTTCCCCTACGGCTTTTTTACTGCACCAAGCTCAGACACCTCGATTTGTCCCACAACCAGCTCACCATGCTGCCTTCTGAGGTGGGCATTCTGCAGGGCCTCCAGTTTTTCTCTGCTGCTTTCAACTCTTTGGAGTCTCTGCCCGAGGAACTTTTCTCCTGTAAAAGGCTGAAGACACTGGCTCTTGGAAACAACGGCCTGTCAAATCTTAGCCCCAGAGTTGCCAACCTGGCACAGCTTGTCCGGCTGGAGATAAAAGGCAACCGTTTTGAGTCTCTTCCTGTGGAGATAGGAGACTGTCCCTTACTGACTCTTACTGGAATCATAGCAGAAGACAACCTCCTGGACCAGCTGTCATTAGATGTACGAAACAGGCTCACAGAGAACTGAGGACATGGCAATAAGATTTTCTTAGAAAACAGAACAAATGGAGAAGCTTGTGTCATTCTGAAATGTGTTTATTACAGTGTAAACTAGTTTGAAATGTTTTATATTCCTTTTATTATATATCTGTTTTGCTATGGTAATAGGTGTTCTGTGAATACCTTGCAATATTTATTTTTTACACAAAAGTGCTGTTCAGCAGGTTTTGAGGGGTGTGCCAAAAACACAAATATCTAGTGACAAATTTCCCTTGTTCAGTGATGAGGGCACTGACCAATGCTTGATACTTACATTCAGTTTTATGTCACAGTTTTATTTCAGTTGTTGTTGGTTTATTGAATATTTTCCAGATTCTTTGCAACATGAGTCTGGGAACTGCTGCCTGCATTGTAACCTGTTGGACAGGTTTCTACAGCATGAAGAAGGGTTTCCTGCAGTACACTGGGTCATGTGTTGCCCTTTGAATCGCAAAACAAGTGGAGGGAGACAAAGCTGTTCAGTCACAGTATTATGGTTACAGCTAAATTGAGAAAACACTGAGTTCATAGAGTAAGATATGAATTAGATGAAAATTCAAGTCAGCAAGAAATTCAGTTGATGTAACAGCAGAAAATAATGACAGGAATGTCAAACTACTGCCTGATACATTTTAAATGAGACATAATGCTTTGTAATTGATTATGTTTTCTTGTCATTCAGTGCATTAGAATTAATGATGGTCTCCCCTCTAATTGACTACCTCATCAGAACAGTTTAACATTGTGTATGAAAAAACAGGCTGTGATTGTCAGATACATAATTCAATTTAATACAGTAAGACATGAACTATGATAGTTTATCTTCCTAGATTAAAGTGCCTTTTAAAAAATTGGAAAATAAAATTTCCCTTGCCTATGTTTTATTTTACATGCCATTTGTATCAAACTGGTTACATTTTGTGTAGAAATTCATCTCTTCATTCAACTTCTTACACAGGCAAGTTCAGTCCAGAATGTTCTGTTCTGCAGTCTTTCTGTCTCTCCTTCCATGCTACAGTGTCTGCATGCAGACATGCAGTACCTGTACTTCAGTGCTTCTACCTGTCTGCCTGTACTGCAGTACAGTCATGTCTTGACCTGCTTAGCTATAAATCTCAAACAATGATAAACAGAGAAATGTGCCATGGAAATTTCCAAGTTGTTCTCATATTCTTCTAAAGCATTGTCAATCATTTCCCTGTGTTTCATCCCTTTACCTGGAGTGCAGTGAGGTGTGTCACTTGCACCAACCAAACCCAATGCAAATGCATCAGGGTGGGAAAGGATTGGTTGGAAATAAAACGCAGCATGTTGTGTCCTGTCGACTTCCTCAGTGTGGTGCAGTCTGATGAGTCTTGTCATGTTACGAGTTTCATCGCTGTCTAGTGTGACACTGGGCCTGTTTGTCCAGATGTTGTGTTTAAGTAGGGGAACCACTGTAGGAGTCATCTGGCTGCCATATGATTTCCTATTCTGAAAATTTTGGATTAATTTCCTCCAAGTTGAATTGGTTAAGAATCACAGTGCTGCCAGTTTACCATGACTCATCAACTGTCACAAGTTGACAGTTTTCAATATATGCTTTACAGTAAAGTGGTATCAAAGTTCAGAGTCAAAAACCCCTCAACAAAGAACGAAAGAGTAAGTTTTCGAAGAGAGTGGCATGAACAAGAAAATAATTTTTATGATTTTTATTACTTTTTAATTAACATAACATCCATCTGTTCAGCTTGGTATATGCTCTGAATCTCTATGTAATTGAATTATGGATTTGACGAGAACGAGATGCTAACCATCACATGGTAAGTTACCTGTAAAGGGTATGTCTGTGTCTTTTTATTTTTAGGTACCGTCTGAGGAGTCTGTCAGAGTTGACTCATAGCCTCATGAATTCCCACCATTTCGTGTCTATTACTATAGGTAGGTGTGGGACAGTAAGGCTCGCACTGTTCATTTTGTCAAGCTGCAACTCTTGCTGTCGTCAGTGTTAAGCGTCGCTCTCAAACTACACAACAAAGGAGCTGAGAAATGTTTATCAAGGGAGTGCTCACACCATGAACACACCCTCATTTGTGTGTAATGAAGTCACTGAGCTCAGCCTAGTGGCTGGAAGCTGCATTTTTAACTTACATTTATAACTCTTCTGACTAGTCAGAATGAGAAAACACTTGACTATCATCTGTTTATTGCACAAGTCAAGGGAGTGGTAGCAAAAGATGGAGAAACACTTCTGACGGCAATGTTTTAAGTTCAAAATCAAGACTCACAAGAGAAATCTGAGGGGAAACTGAGCAACCTCTACTGAATCACTATTCCAGAGCTGCCCTTGAAGGAAGCATTTAACCTTGAGCAGAGAGAAACTCAGCTCCCGGTTGGTGCTTGAAAGGGGGGAGTATAATAATCTGAAATACAAATATTACAGCAACATGCAGACTGAGGTATTAACCAGAGATAAAGGATGGTAAAAATGCATCTTTCTGTGACGTACCAATCAAATAATAACAAAAACACATTCTAGGGAGGTTGATTTAAATGTGCAGATATGAAGCACTAAGCTACATTGAGAGTTTTTGTGACAGCAATAGTCTCCACACAGTGAACTGAATCTCCTGTGAAGTCAGCCTATGCCACACAAGCAGACAAAATACCCATTGTGCAGTAAGAGCCCTGAGCACAAACACGAGCAAACTGTGCCACTGTTACCTACAAGCCTCAACAACACAGGCCTCTTATTCTTTTCAGTTTCAGTCTTGCTATCTGTGTGACCTTTCAGGAGATTTTTGCTGTGTAGTGCATTCCACAGTGGAGTCATTATGAACGTCCTTGAAGAACCTCCTTATTGTAACAATAAACACTTTAACGTGCATTTTATCCAGAAGTACACAAAATAAACTGATGTGTCTCTAGAAAGAAAACAGCCCTTCATCATCCATCTCTAGTTTGTAATGTAAGACCCAATATCAAATTTAGCCAAGCCAGCACATACTAACATCATCACTAGCCAAATGATAGTTACATCGGTGTTGCTTTTTAGTTTTTCATTGCTAAAAAGAAGCCATGATGGAAATATAGAGCTAGACCGTGAACATGGGAAAATGGTTGAATTAATACGGGTCGTAGTGTAGGCATATACTTAAGTTTCTGTACATTTTAACTCCTTAAATGTTTGTCCTGATCCCTGAAAATAATCTCCATTCAGACCCTCTGCATGTGAACAGTGCACATCAAAAATCGTAGTCATGTTGTGTTTGAGCTGACTCATTTCTGCACTGACAGTCCCAGAAGAGGCTGCCTACACTGTCACCTGCAACCCTGGATGGTGACTAAAAAACTTTCCCTAGTTCTGTGTGATTCTTGACTATTGCAGTGCTGTAAACTTTCTTTCACAGATAAGGAAAAAATAACTTCCTCCCTTTGAATATTTCCAAAAAAAACCCTTTGTAACTGCATATAGTTATACCCAGTGGTGTGTAAACAGAAACATATAATTATTCAGGAGTATCTCATGAAAAATGACTCAGATAGTAACTTCATAACATGGAATTTATTACAGCCTCACATATTGCCTTTTTACAGCTATTTTGGTCATTTTTGTTTAGTCCCTTTATTATTTTGTTCATTTCATTGCTTATTTTGTTTCTTTTTCTTAACGTACTTGATTATTTTGGTCATTATTGCAATTTTTTTTTATTTCTCAATTATATTGTTCATTATGAATTTTTTTCACTTTATCATTTTTCTTTTTGCTTATTTTGTTCATGATTTTTGTTAATCTCACAATTTGACTTTTGTCCAATTTTTGTGATGATTTTGTTGGGTTTTTTTTTCATTTTGTTAATTTTTGGCTTATTTTGTTGACTATTTTTATGTTTTATTTTTTGTTCATTTCTTTATATTTTGTTAATTTTACTGCTTGTTGTTTTTTTAATCATAGATGTAACGGGACTAAAAGTAAAAACTATCCTACCATACAAGTATACTTTTTGGAAAAAACTTCAAGTAAATGTAAAGGAGTAAATGTATTTTAGTACTACCCACCTTGTTATACCATTTGAACTCAAAACCGAGACAATTCACAGTATTTTTTAACACTTTATTTTATGTTTTCATTTTCAAATAGTTAAGTGAATACTTTCACTTTCGTTTTAAAAGTATTTATATAAATAACATTTCAACAAGTGACAATAAATGTTACTATTTACAGGAATATTCGGTCTATTCCAACAATAAATAAGAGTAAATTCATAGTCTAAGTACATCTAACACAACTATGCAAAGCAATCAGGGTGCACCATATCAAGTTTTGTAAAATGTTTAAAAACACATACAATGAATCAACTGTTATGCGCTGGTAATAATTAATATTACAAAACACTGGGGGAAAAAAAAAACTATCTACAAATGTGCACTCCCAATTAACAGGGAAACTGATAAGGTGCCTAAATTGCACTGTGCAAAAGAGGCGTCTACTGTATATAGACACCATCCACTGAAAATAAGCTGCCGAGACAATATGTTCTGTGTCACATATTAATGCTGAGCCACTATTAACGAAAATAATCCTTTACACAGCAATGAATTCAAGTCACCAGGTCTGAAGCAGAAAATGTTAGATTTGGGTTACTGGAGGCCACCAGGACCCAAAATTCTAGCTATGAATGTGAGCGAAAAGCAGATCAATCATATCAGGCACACATGAAGCTCGGGCCACATCTATCGCCGTCTGACCACTGACGTTGGCATGCCTCAGGTCAGAGCGTGGCGCTAAGAACTCCACAACGTCCCTGTGACCTTCCCGAATGGCAATGTGGATAGGCAGGGCACCGCTCTGGTCTGGGATGTTTACTGAGGCGCCGTATTCCACCAGGACCTGCACGGTGTCAAGAAATCCTGTCCGGGCTGCGTCATGGGCTGGAGCTATCCCGTGTTTGTCCTGGATGTTGGGGTTCGCTCCTTTTTCCAGCAGTAAACTGGCGATCTTGGAGTTCCCCATCATCATCACCTGAAGGATAAGAGATGATAGTGCTGTTTTTATTTAACCTTTATTTATACAGGTGATCCCACTGGGACCCAGAGTCTCATTTACAAGAGACCTGTTTCAGACGTCAAATAAAGCAACTGAATAAACAATAAATTAATCTACAGTGGTCAAATGTTTACACAAAACATACTAAAAACACGCACAGGATCCCAAGGATGATTTCACAAAATCACTTACACAACTTTTAAAATCAGCAAATGTAAATCAAACATGACAACTGAAGGTTTTTCCTGTAATGTATTCTATGATGACGGGGCAGAAAAGGAGAAGCCTTCTTTCCCAGCTCCGTATGAACTGATGGAACAGTGAGTGTAATGTAGTCCTGAGACCTCAAGCTATGGCTATGACTAGAGATGATAGTGTATTCAAAACCTCTAAATGACAGAATCTGCACAGTCACAACCTTTCATTCGTAAGGAATTAAAAAAGATCCATGTCAAGAATTCTTTGTTAGTATAAATCTCCCACTCCCAAATACAGTATGGTAAATACTTATATCAAGTAACCAAACAGATAATGAGAAAAGAATATTTAGTACATCAATGAAATATTTATCTAATATCGCAGCAAATCTTATGTTTTAGAGCAGTGTTTCCCCTTTTCCCCCATAAAAATCTTACATCACCTTGGGTCCCAAAATCATAAAAATGTCACATAAAACCGACATTTCAAACTAACATATGAAAACAAACAAACAACTGAGTTTTCTTCTGTCAAAACACGGTCTCTCTCTTACACTATTTTCGCCTTATGTCATTTTCTCGTGTCTTTTATGCTACGTTTGTCATTTAAATCGTCATTTTCATCTTAAGGCCTCTCCTCTGCATTTCCCAGATGACTGTGCTAATGCTGACATATAGTATTATTATTATTCCAGAGAATATGCTTCTTCAGGAAAATGAATTTACACACTATATTAATGTCAAGAAAAATTCTTTGTATGTGTAAAACATACTTGGCAATAAAAGAACATTCTGATTCTGATATTTTTGTTATGTCTTTTACCCAGGCAACTGTCAAATCAATATAAATGATGTGCAATGTTAGCCACTGATGATGCATTTAAATGACAGGTGCTTATATCAAGCAGAGCTGAAACAGTTTTGAACAATTTCAAATATCAAGTGAAAATGAGGTCTTGAGGGGTTTTTTTTAAATTATTATTTCTGGGGAGACTTCTGGTGGGTCACCTGGTAGCGCAGAGCCATCAGACCCATGCTTTTTAAATCATTCTATTCTCCCTCTGCAATAAAGGCCATAATTCCCAAATATTTTAAATTATAAAATCATATTGATTGACAACAAACCAAACTAAATATACAAGTGGATTGGTGATGAAGAAAATGTGAATTGCTCTTATAATAGCACAGAAAACTTGAGCAAACTTATCCGTTTTTCAGTTGCACAACAGTGGCACAAAACACACAGTAAGGATTTATAAACCGGCCCTGGGGTCAACACATCCTAAAAAATCTTAGAGGTCATTCAACGGCAGTAACTGTAACTAACACTTGATCTTTAACCCCATTTTATTTTTGCTAATGTGAGTCAGTGTCTTCTGTGTCACCCTGCACGTCATCTTTTTACTTTACACTGAAACTACTCCAATAATCACAATACTAAATAAACGTACCACTGCAAGGAGCCACTTAAAACCACTGTAGTTACATACACTGCTTAATTAAAACAAGATTTGTCAAAAATAGTCATGAATTTGATTAACATTATCCCAACAAGCCCTTACAAAGAACTAAAGGTAAGTGTCTTAGATACCCAATGAATCGATAACGCTATGAACACTAATTTATTAAACACTTCCTTATAAAGCCCGTGTAACTTGATTTTGTCTGCAATTTTCTTGGGAATTGAAAATGTCTGGATTTGTCACATAGATCCCCAGATTACTGATTTATATGTTGGAGCATATTAATAACATGGGGGAGAAAACGAAACAAAGCCTTACGTGTGCCATCAAAAAGTAGATTAGGCATGTTACGAAAAGAATATGTAAGTTTTTTGTCGTCACCTGCAGCGCAGTCCTGCCGAATTCATTGAGGGTATCCGGATGCACCCGGCATTCCTCCAGGATCCGCTGCACCTCGCTGCTGCTCCCTTTGGCTGCTGCCGCCGTCAAAGCTTTACCGGCATCCATCTGACTGAGAACCATTCTAGTCTTTAACGTTACCTGTTCAGTGGGAGACGTATAACACTTAACCGAAAGGACAAACATCAACATGTTACGGTGACAATAACGGCAGACGTTACGACTGGCAGAGAAGAGCCGAAACCGGGATTAAGGAATTCACGGCTACAGCAAGCTAGCTACTACTACAGCCCCGGGCTAACGGAAACTACAGTTCCCTGTTGACGCCATGTTAAACGTCCGCGTCATGTTACATCAGGTCGTTGAAACGACAGAGCTCTGTGAAAATATTCTTCTTCCAGACACAAATATGCTGCGCCAGATGCAAGCTAGAGAAAGCGAGCGGCCATGCTAACTGCTAACGTTAAAGGGGAGCTAACTGTTTAGCTTTTAAGCATACCTTGTCCGCCTTGGTGAGATCCACAACGCCGCTGATACTCTCAAGCCCGTTGCTTCCAAAAGCCAGTAACTTTTAAATAAAATCCAAACAAGCAATGTTTATCAATATTAGAAAATACATTTGCGCGCTGAGATCGACACAGCGGTGTCTACAGAGTACAATTTACAAACATTGGGGAGAACATACGACGTCCAATCACAGCTCGGCAGGAGGGTGTCACGCTTCCATATATGGTGATAGAGGTGGGGTTACAACTCTGTTACTACACTATCACTGTGGTAACAGTGGGACTCCGCCAATCAGAGCACGCACCGAAGAAAGCGGGCGATTTGTATACGTTGATGTCTTCAAAGGCAGTCCATTCACATTTCTGACCTTTGGTTGTAGTATCCCGAAGGCAAGTGTCGAAAAAAGGCGGGTGTGAGTTTTTAATTTTAGGCGGAATTCAGTGACTGTGATTACACAAGCATTACTACAATACTAACTCAACAGCTGCCCGTACAAGGTGATTCATACACAAGAAAAACACACAGGCACAACAAATTCACAAAAGGTTACAATAACAGAACACTTCATTAAACATTTAAATCATTTGTAATGTTCTGAGAATTCACACAATACATTAAAATCAAGTTGCACACAGATTTCCTCAAACAACATCACTAATATTAAAACAAAGCAGATTGAATGTAGAGGCACTATTTCAGTCCATAAAAGTAATCATTTGATCTTCATAAAAAAGTCCTGGAAGTGATGATTTATAGTGAAATTACACATTGGTCCGCAGCTGGTAATCTAAATAAAAAAAGAGCAAACATAAACAAAAGTATTACATATAAGATTACTTTATTTCTTATGACACACTTGTCAAACAATTTTGTTACATGGATATAGAGGATAATGACGATACCTCCACTCTGTGTGATGTACCGCACCCATGGTAATGCCTGGTAACCACTTTTCTCTATGATCTTCATATATCGCACCTAGTGTATAAAAGACAGAAACTTGCTAAGGCAATAAAAATCATCATAAAATCAACTCTTTCCTGCCTTCATAAACTATCCAGAGCAGGTGGTGGTTAAAAATAGGTCTTAAAAAAAAAAAAAAAAAAAGGCTACTTCATATTAATACAAACATGTCCTGACAAGGTAAGCATCACAAATGTTAAGTAAGCCTGTTTGCTCTCAAAATGACTCACACTATTACAGGCTATATCTGGGGCTTATTTGACAGCAGCATAAATACATAATATCATGCATGTACACACCTGTATTCCTGAGACTGTAAAGTAGGGAATTTCAAATTTGACTGTAATGGGTGGTTTTCCCTCAAGCTCATCATTTTCCACACTTGGCAGACCAAAGTGGGCTCTCATTAGAAATTCTTTACCTCCCTGACAGCAGATGAAACACAAATACAGACAAAGTGAGACAAAAGACACAAAACAGGTCTAAATGTTACAAACAAAATACATGTAAAAAAACATGATGTGATTTTAATTCTGTTCAATTTTACAGCGATCACTTCATTTCTTACAGGGAAGGACTTGATTGTCCACACCACCAAGTTCTTCTCGGGGACATATTTGGCACTTCCTGTACTGGTTTTAAACTTGGGTGAGTCCGCATCACTGGGGACAGGGACCCTCACCTCCACATTGTTTGCCACAGATTGCTTCTTAAATTGTCCCTTTGCCTAAAAATACAACACAGTATTATAGCACAGTATAATCCACACCTCCTCTCTCTCCTTAAAATAATAACCACAGGGCATGAAACATTACACTATCACTGTAAACATAGTAGTGGGCGTAAACAAAATAGGAGACTCAAGTTATCATGAGACGACATCAGAAATTATTTGAACTTTTATATTTGTGTCTAACAATTTGTTTGGCATTTAGTGTTGAAGTCAAAACATTTAAACAAATGTTTGAATATGACAGATCTGTACCTTGACCATGATTTCGACTCTACTGTGAGAGAATTTTTCTATGACTGATTCAATCCATATCAGCGGCTTCACCTAAAACAAATGAGAAAAGAGGAGGGATAGTGAATATATCGGTAGTAGGATGCTGAGGTTGGAACTGCCGGGCAGAAGGCCTAGAGGAAGACCAAAGAGGAGATTTATGGATGTGGTGAAGGAGGACATGAAGGT